>CACVKS010001277.1:0-11003 GCA_902749335.1 Acanthamoeba triangularis
CCGCTCACGTCCACGTTGGCGCCCACGGTGACGTCCTCGGCGAACGAGGACAGGCCGTTGACGTAGAGACCGTCGCGCAGCTCGGTGAACTTGTCCACTTGGAGCTCACCGCCCACGAGCACGTCCGACAGCGCGCGCACGATGCCCTCGACCGTGGCCGTCTTGGTCACGGTGAGCGACTGCGAGATCTCGACGTTGGCGTCCACGAAGACGTCGTCCAGGAGCGTGCTCTCGCCCACGACCAAGAGGGTCTGGCCGAGGCTGGTGGCCTTCTCCACGAACARGTMGCCGTCCGTGTGCACGTCCCCGCGCACCGACACGAGCCTGCTGAAACTAGCGTCGCCGTCCACATTGAGGTCGCCGCTTACGTCCACGTTGGCGCCGGCGGTGACGTCCTCGGCGAACGAGGACAGGCCGTTGACGTAAAGGCCATCGCGCAGCTCGGTGAACTTGTCCACCTTGAGCTCACCGCCCACGAGCACGTCCGACAGCGCGCGCACGATGCCCTCGACCGTGGCCGTCTTGGTCACGGTGAGCGACTGCGAGATCTCGACGTTGGCGTCCACGAAGACGTCGTCCAGGAGCGTGCTCTCGCCCACGACCAAGAGGGTCTGGCCGAGGCTGGTGGCCTTCTCCACGAACAGATCGCCGTCTGTCATCACGTCCCCGCGCACTGACAGCTCCGACTCGAGAAGCGCGTCACCAGCAACCGACAGCTCGCTGCGGAGCGAGGCAGCGCCGTCCACGACCAGGCGCGAGCGCAGCAGGGCGTCGCCCTCGACCGAGAGCGTGGCGCCCACCCACACGGCGCTGTCGGCATAGACGGCGCCGACCAGCGATGACTCGCCGGTGACGAACAGGTTCTCCTCCACCACGGCGTCGCCGCCGACGAGCAGATGTTCGGTGACGGTGGCGGCAGCGTTGACGAGCAGGTTGCTCTGCAGCGTGCTCTCGCCCACGACGACGAGCGTGTCGCCGAGGCTGGTGGCCTTTTCCACATGCAGCTCGCCGTCGGTGGCCACGTTGCCTCGCACGGAGGCCGAGCCGAGAACGGACAGGTCTGATTTGACGTTGGCGTTGCCGCGCACGAAGACGTTGTCGTTGAGGGAGGCAACGCCATCAACATACATAGTGCCTACCACTGATAGCGAAGCACCGACCCGCACGTCGCTATCGGCGTACACGTTGCCCACCAGAGAGGTCTCGCCGGCGACGGCCAAGTTGCGCTCCACCTGCGCGCTATGCGCGACGTTGAGGTTATCGGCAATGGAGACCGAGGCGGTCACGAGCAGGTCACTCTGTAGGGTGGTCTCGCCCACGACGAGAAGTTCGGCACCGAGGCTGGTGGCATTCTCCACGAATAGGCCGAGGTTGATGCGCACGTCGCCCTCCACCGACGCGAGGCCGCCGAAATACGCGTCGCCATCAACATCGAGTTCGCCATCGACGTCGAGGTCCCCGCTCACGTCCACGTTGGCGCCCACGGTGACGTCCTCGGCGAACGAGGACAGGCCGTTGACGTAGAGACCGTCGCGCAGCTCGGTGAACTTGTCCACTTGGAGCTCACCGCCCACGAGCACGTCCGACAGCGCGCGCACGATGCCCTCGACCGTGGCCGTCTTGGTCACGGTGAGCGACTGCGAGATCTCGACGTTGGCGTCCACGAAGACGTCATCAAGAAGAGTGCTCTCGCCCACGACCAAGAGGGTCTGACCGAGGCTGGTGGCCTTCTCCACGAACAGGTCGCCGTCCGTGTGCACGTCCCCGCGCACCGACAAATCGCCACCGACGAGCGCGTCTGCCTCGACGCGGAGGTCCTTGTCGATGTGTGTGTTCCCATAGACCCACACATTGTCGCTCAGCGACGCCGTGCCGGTTACGGCAAGGTGGCCGTCAACGAAAGCGTTGCCGGTCACTTCGAGATCGCCTTGCACCGCAGCGTCACGGCCGATGTAGGTGTCTCGGGCAACGGACAGATCGCTGCCGGCGGACACATCACCGAGAAGTACGGATTCCGCACCGACCGAAAGGCCGCCGGCTACTTGAGCGTTGGAGGCCGCAGCAAAGTCGCCAGATACGGTGGCCTCGCCCACGACGAACAGGGTGTCGCCGAGGCTGGTGGCCTTCTCCACGAACAGATCGCCGTCCGTCTGCACGTCCCCGCGCACCGACAGCTGTCCGGTAACAGCTAGCTGCTCACGCACGGCGAGGCTGCCGTCGACCGCAGCGTTGGCAGTTACGACGACGTGGTCGCTGAAGGTGGACACACCGGCGACGCGAAGATTGCCGGCGACCTGAGCTGAACCATCGACGCTGAGTTGGCCGCCCACGAGGACGTCGCTAACGCCGTGCAAGACTCCCTGGACCGTAGCGGCCTTGGTGACGGTAAGCGCCTGCGCGACTTCAACGGATGCCGCGACGAGCAGAGTGTCCTCAAGAGTGGTACGGCCGACGACGACGAGGCTCTGGCCGACGCTGGTGGCAAGCTCTACGAAGAGCGCTCCGTTGGTGCGCACGTCGCCCTCAACCGAGAGGAGACCGCCGAACTCGGCATCACCGTCAACGTTGAGTTCACCATCGACCTCGAGATCGCCGCTCACGTCCACGTTGGCGCCGGCGGTGACGTCCTCGGCGAACGAGGCGAGACCGTCGACGTGGAGGCCACCACGCAGCTCAGCGAGCTTGTCCACTTGGAGCTCGCCGCCGACGAGCACGTCCGACAGCGCGCGCACAGCAGCTTCGAAGGTGGAGGTCTTGGTGACGGTAAGAGCCTGCGAGACCACGACGTTGGCATCCACCAACAGGTCGTCCTGCAGAGTGGTCTCACCGACGACGACGAGGTCGACGCCGAGGCTGGTGGACTTCTCCACGAACAGGTCGCCGTCCGTGTGCACGTCGCCTCGAACGGAGAGCTGGCCGCCGACAGCGGCAGACTCGACAACGTGGAGATCATTGCTGACACGAGCGGATCCATAAACGAAGACGTCATCGCTAAGCGAGGATACACCAGTCACGGCAAGGTTGCCCTCGACGAGGTGGTTTCCGCTGACTTCGAGATCACCACCGACATGAGCATCCTTGGTGTGAAGCACGCCATTGACGGAGGCCTCGCCAAGGAGGCGGGTGGTTCCGACGACTTCGAGCGAATCAGCGAGAGTGGTCTCGCCGACGACCAGWAGGGCGGCGCCGAGGCTAGTGGCCTTCTCCACGAGGAGCTCGTCGCCGAAGCGGGCCTGCGACCTAACGGTCAGCTCGCCGGTTACGTCGGCATCCTCACGGACGTAGAGGTTCTTGCCGACGCGGACGTCGTTCGCGAGCGTAGCGACCCTGTCCACGGAGAGCTTGCCTCGGATCTCGACGCTTTCGCCGACATGGACGTCCTCGGCGATCCAGGCACCGCGGCCAGCATAGACGAAGCCATTGAGCGAGGAGTCGCCACCGACGGACAAGTCCGAGGCCACATAAGCGCTGTTTGCGTATGCGTCTGAGCCGACGCTGAGGTCGCCAATCACGTGAGCCGAACCGCCGACAAGGATCTCTCCCCGGACCTCGGCGTCCTCATCGACTGTAAGATGTCTCCCGACAAAGGCATCGAGGCTGACGTCGACGCCCTTCAAGAATTGGGCCTGCTGGTGGACGTCGAGCTCGCCGCCGACGTTGAGGTTGAAATCCACGTCTACGTTGCTGCCGAACGACGCAGCCGACTGGACGCCGAGAGTTCCGGTGATCTCGGTGTCGCCGTTGATAAGCACGATGCCGCTTACTTGGACGTTGCCATCGAGAGTCGAAAGGCCGGTGACCGAAAGACCGGTTCCTGAGACGCTGAGACCGCTGGCCTCCATCTCGCCCTCGACGACGAGGGATGCGCTAATGTGGACCTGCTCCTCGAAGTGAGCCCCCTGCTTGACGTGGAGAGAACCCTCGACCTCGGTGGTGGCGTCAGTGCGGCCAAGGTGGGCGGCACCGTGCTGGCTAGCGATGCGGACGGCACCGGCGGCACCGCCATCACCACCGTCGATGAGGACGTCGCCACCCTGGGCGCCAGCACCTCCGTAACCGGCAGCGAGGATAAGGTCTCCACCGCCGTTGACTCCGCTCTGACCGAGGATCGCCGTGCTGTGCGCCGACGTGGAGGTGGCGTCCGGGCGCGACATGGTGAACGCATGGTCGCCCGATCCGACAATGATCTCAGAGCCGGCGACGACCAAGTTCTCCTCCACGACGGCGCTGGTGACGGTAACAGAGCCGCCCTGGACGTAAAGCTGACCGCGAATGACCACGTCGGCGTCGGCCTGACCGATTTCGACGCCGCCATTTCTGGTGGCGATCTTGACGACGCCGTTCTCGCCGTTGTCGCTGGAACCGGCGTCGAGGTAGAGATCTCCACCCCTGTTGCCGGGCTGAGCGTCCTGAGCGCTGAAGTAAGTCGAGTAGGCGGGGCCCTCGTCCGACCGAATAGGCCTGGTGGCGTGGAAGGGCGAGTTGGGCGATCCCAGCTCGAGATCTCCGGTGAGCGCAACGTCGGCCAAGTTGGTGCTGCCGGTCACGGTGACATCTCCGTTGAGAGTCGTAGATCCGGATTCGTGGCTGATCTCGACAGAGCTGCTCGAGGTACCGATGTAGACGGCTCCGTTGCTCTCGCTGCCGCGGCCACCATCGATCGAGATGGAGCCGCCCTGGGTTGAGCGACGACCGGTGATCTCGGGCACGACGATGGAGTCGGCGCGGAGATCGTTCACGTTGACCTCGCAAGCGGGAATGTCAATGGTCGAGTCCTCTCCTCCGAGATGAAGCACTGAGGCGGTCTGACCGATGAAGACCTCGCCCTTGACGGCTCCCTCGCCTGCGTTTAGGTAAAGGTTACCGCCGGCGGTGAGGCCGCTACCAGCCGCGATGTGAACGTCTCCACCGGCGCCGCCAGAGTTGGACTGGCCCTCGAGCGAAGTCGCGAGTCCACTACCGTCCGGTCGAGAGAAGGTGAACGCCCCCGAGGCGGTACCAAAGGCGACCTCCGACGTCGCGAAGCTGGCGCCTCCCGAGACGGTGAGGGTCTCAAGCGAGGCCTCGCCCTCAACAGTGAGTCCGCTGAGGAAGGCAACCCCGCTGACCTCGAGCTCGTCGGTGTGGGCGAAACCCGCGCTAAGGATGGCCAGCGAGGCCACGGAGGCCGAGAGAGTTGCAATCTCGGCGTCCTCCGCGCTTACGCTGGTGACCTCGGCGTTCCCGACCCTGGCTCTCTCGGCGTGAAGATCGACGAGCGAAGCCGATCCCTCGATGGTGACGACAGATGCGTTGTCGCCCAGGCGAATCTCGCGAGCGTCGAGGACGACCGTCTCGCCGGAGATGACGAAACTCTCATCGACTGCTGAGAGCGAGCCCTTGTCGCCCACTACGAGCTCCGAAACCGCGGCTGATTGCGCAGCCAGGTTGGTGGCTGAGACCAGCTCCGCAGTCATGCTGGCTACGTTGGTCTCGCCGTTTACTGTGATGTCTCCCTTGAAAACTGTATCGTTACCCTTCACATAGAGTTGGCCATCTACCGTGAAGTCTCCATGCAGTTCTCCTGATCCATCTGCCTCAAACACTACTTCCGCTCTGTATGAGGGGGAAGCGCGACAAGCATTAGAAAAGGTCCAAGAAAAACATCATTTCCTAGGGATCGAGATCCAAAGGGAATGGGGGATAGAGATCAACTGAAGATTAAACGGAAGGAGGAAAGTAGGAAGAGGATAGTGCTAAAGATGCTACAGACTCGGAAATCGCAAAAAGGAGAGAAATGGAGGAAAGGGGTGTCATCGAACCCTTGGCCTTTGCTGACACTTACGGAGAGGAGGGCTAGGAAGAGCAGTAAGTAAGCCCGATTCATGACTGCTCTTCTTTGTCCACCTTCGTTCGCCAAGTGTAGTTGCTAGCTAGAGGTGCTGCGGCCGTGTGTGAGTAAAACAAGAAGACTACTTCCCGCCGCCCGCCCGCGACTTTACCCCTGCCGCCGCGGCCACTACGCAACTTGACCAGCCAATACCAAAAATTGTTGTTTTGTTAGTACTTTTATACCAACCGACGACTCCCATTTGGCCTGGGGCTCTCCATTTCTCGCATTCCAGCGGGAATTTCGCAATCTCGCAATAACACAAGAACAGTTCGACACATCCACGTAACAAATAGAAGATCCTGGCCTCTTGGTGCGTACATGCGGCGTGGACTTTACTGCGCGGTGCAGGCCCGGCAGCCCCTCCGTAGGGTCCGGCACCGGTGTCCGTTCGGCCGTGCGGTGCGGGCGTTCGCTTCCGAAGCCAACAACTCCCGTGCGTGAGTAATCGCGCACAGCTAATTTGGCCAAAACAATGGCCACCACCTAATTAACTGATCATCACTCGCGCAGATGGAGCAGTCGTATCTTCCGAGTGGGTGCGAGCGAATGTGGACAGGATAAAGGTCATCGATGCGTCCTGGTCCTTGGGCAAGCGAAGCCAGCACACAGTTAAACTACCTGGTCCGTCATTTCTGGTTTCTGGCATTACTCCTTGGCGATGACGGCCGTAATCAACCAATTCTTATTCAATCAAGCCATTTAGGCGCAATTTACTTCGACATCGACGACATCGCCGACAAGAGGACTTGGTACGCCTGATGTCTAATCAAAAGTATCAGCGCATTTTGCTGCAAAATGCTTCGTCAGTGCCGGCTCACAAATGGGGAATGACAGGCTGCCTCACATGTTGCCCACCACAAGCATGTTTGCAGCAAAGATGGAGGAACTCGGGTATGGCGCACACTCTGGCCTTGTTGGCATACTCGCGATCCGTCGCTCACTGCCGCATTTTTCCCCCGTTTTTTTTTTGCTGCAGCATCACCAACGAGGACCAGCTTCTGGTGTACGATGAGAGCGATGGCCAGTTCGTTGCAAGCGCGCGCGTGTGGTGGACCTTCAGGGTAAACATTGCTGGCCAGTTGACACACCGCACGCTCCACGCACGCACAGCTCTACATCAACTTTGTRGTCTCTCATTCGCCGTCGTTCAACCTGACCAGGTATTCGGGCATAACGACGTTAARGTGCTTGCCGGTGGAKTGAAGAACTGGCCAAAGGGCCTGCAGATCCAGAAGACGGCTGCAGTACATCTCCCCTCCACGCTGTGCACAGAACGTCTGCTCAYCCACCGCCTCACTAGGATCCCAAAGRACACGGCGYRAAGTTCACCGTGCGTAAGGACCCCGCGCTGGTCTGGAGCAAATAYGACATGCTCGACAACTTGTCTCCAACGAACAGCGACCAGTCACAGGTAARGTCYCCTTAACGTCTTCCTTGTTGTTTAACTGACTTGCGTCCCGGGGGCGAAGATCGTGGATGCCCGCTCAAGGGAGCGGTTCTACGCTCAAGTGGATGAACCGCGCGCAGACATCCCTCGCGGCTCCATTCCAGGCAGCATGAACGTCCCCTTCAGYAGCCTGTTTCAGACCACTCACAGCGAGCAGGGCGAGCCTGTGCACGTACGTCGTCGCATGGGTTGATTCCTTCGGCTCTTCATCCGTGGCTCATCCAGTCTGCCTACCTAAACAGGTTTTCAAGAGCCTATCCGAGTTACAACTTATCTTCGAGCAGGCGGGAGTGGATGTCAACAAGAAGGTGGTCGCCTCGTGCGGCAGTGGAGTTACCGCGAGCGTGGTGGCACTTGCCCTCAACGAGCTCGGACACTCGCGTGCCGCCGTGTACGACGGCTCGTGGACCGAGTGGGCCATCGCCGCCGACACGCCCAAGGTTGTCAAACGCATCAGCGCAGCGCAGGCCGCCCCCTCGAAGTCTTTTTAATGCCAGTGTAAGAAAGGAATTCAAACAATAACCAGCCCACGTGTTGTCCTTTTTTTGTGGCCAGGCATGTGTCTTCTCGCTCTCGACCTCCCGCACAAGGTTCTCGAGGGCCGAGTACCCGCTCAGCAGCGACAGACGAGATTTCGACGTGGTGGAAGGTGGCACGCCCCCGTGCTGTGTGGACTGGCGAGGAATAGAGACGGCCGCCACCCATCTCCAGTAAGACCACGCTCGCGCGAGTACGACATCATCCACAGACAACATCTACGAGTACCGCCGCATCGAGCATAGAGTCCCAAATGGATCAAGAAAGCTCTCCTCGAGGAGACACCTCGCCCCCTACTCGAAGTTTCTCTCCTCGCGACACGCACGATGAAGCCAAGTGGAACGCAGAAGCAAGCCGAGGACCCCACTCTCTGCGCCCTGAACACGAAAGGGAAGCAAAGGCGGTACGCGACAGGTCGTCGAGTACGGATAGCCCCAGGATCGGTATCCAACAGGAGGACGGCGCCGGCGCCGGCCCCGGCCCGCTGGCGCGAAGGAAGCTCTCTGTCGAAACCCGCAATCAGCCGCCGCCGCTCTCACCCCGAGGTGCCTCTGGGGGCGGGGACGACTCTCCCAGCACGAGCCCCCACCTCAAGGAAACGGTGGCGCAGCTGCAGGTGCGGCGCTCCTCCTACGGCCCCAACCACCCTCCCCCCAAGTGGGAGGGACTCGAGGGGGTCAAGCTCGAGGATCGCATCAAGGGCCTYTCGGCCTCGTTTTCTCCCCTCTTCCGTGCGTTACCCTCTCGTCCCTCCTCCCCGCGTTCTTGTTGGATGGCACCCCCTCTCTKTTCCTTCCCCGGTGCTCTAAAGCTCTCCTCTCCYCCAGAACCGCCACAGCCWCACGYGGYTGAAGAGGCAGGCKCCCGTCCCCGCCGGCTAGACCCGAGCAAACTCGCCGCCATMGCGACCGTCCTCCCCCATGCAGGCTCGGACAGCACCAGCGGCGCTGGCGYRAGCRACGTTGGCCGGCTCCAGCTTCCATCCGGCGCGCCTCCCATCCGTTTTCTGGGCTTCGGCCCCGATGCCCACACCAACCCCGAAGACGCCGCTGGCGCCGCTGCGGAGTTRCTCAAGARCTCGGTGCTGCTCACCATYGATGTCCCGGCCTTGGGCACCTCCGTCAAGTTGCGATTCCGCGTGACGTCGTCTGTCGACGCTGCCAAGCAGGTTAACTCCCSGCAGTGGTCCACTAACCKCACRCACAMACCGACWGACAGGCCACTCGCTCACAACTCCCACTGTAGGTTTTGCATCGGAAGCTGCTCAAGGACGAGCTTCTCACAATGGGCTTTTGGAACCCTGTCACGGGCACGTCTCTGCGGCCCGACCGGAACCTGCAGGACTATCTGCTCCAGAACGAGGTGCGGCGCCGTTGCCGATGGCCAACACCCCCTCCCCCCGCCCTCTTCTTCATGGGTGCACTCATTCTAGAGAGCAGGATCGACTGGTCCTCGCGGCCGAGCATTCGTCGTCACCAGTGCAGACCAAGGTCCGAGTCGAAGTAGAACCCACGCGCATCGTGGAGACCGTGCTTTGCCACAAGGAAACAACGGTGCTGGGCCTCATCCAAACCATGAATCGAAAGTACGGTCCCTTCAGTCTTTTTGCGCATGAGGCCGGAACAGTCCGATTCACCCACCGCACTTGCCCTGCGATCATAAGGGGGATACCACTGGAACACGTCTCGCGCTATGCCTTGTGGCGAGCGAAGGATGACGCGTGGCTAGACGAGACGAAGCTCGTGAGCGCATACGGTCTTGAACACTCCGTACGTTCGCTCGGGACCGCAGACGCAACGTGCCAGGGCTCACTCGTACATTGCTGTTGGTACCAACAGGATACACTGGTGCTGCGGAGAAGGCTCGCCGAGCCGACCACGGAATCTCCTCCTCCTCCTTCTTCGCAAGCGAGTGGCCAACTCTCGCAAGCGCAACAAGACGCAGCGGACAGTATGGCCGTCGAGCTCTCCCCCCCCCCATTCATTGCGTTCCATCCACTCACCGCTCTATTCTCTCTCTCTCTCTCTCTTCTCGCTCCCCAGACATAAGAAAGCGGTTCCGAACAACGTCAACGGCGTCGTTCGTGCGGGTCAAAAATTCGCAGGTCAACGTAGAGCAGTCGGGCGAGCCTCCATTTGGTATCGCATTCCGTGTGACACCGTACTCGTACGAGTACTTTTGGTGGTGGCGAAACATCGCCCCTGACCAGGTGGTGCTCAATGGCAGATCCGGCCGGGGCGATCATCGTGGTCAAATTTCTGTGCAAGAGCAGCGACTTCATCACCATGCTGCGAGTTGGCACCAGGGACTCGACGGACACTCTCCGCGCGCGCATCAAAAAGAAATTGGACGACGTACACAACTACGATATCTACCTGCCTTCCCTCGCCCGCATGGCCGAGAACACGTGTCTGGAGGATCACCACGTCAAAGAAAGGGTTCGCCTGGCCGCATTTCCCTTTCGCCCGCTTGACGCTGAGCCCCCCGCGTTATTCCTTGGATGACCGCAGGACCAGCTGGAGCTGCGGAGGAAGCCCGAGTCCGCGGGCCCTGGCCCCGCTGCCGAGACTCCGGCAGTCCCCGAGGCTAAGAAGGAGGACGCCGCGCAGAGCAGGCCGACCAAGAAGAAGTCGGAGGGCGGGAGCTCCATACGAGTCTTCGGTTCCATGCGACGAAAGAAGGAGAGGGCACTCACCGCATCGGCGCCCCCCTTCCCCATGACCGTGGCGTCCGCTGCCGCCACCGCTGCATCTCCGGCGCCGACGCCAGCACCTGCCCCAGTTCCCGCAACGGCACCCATCACGCCGCCCAAGGACGATGACGGCGATAAGCGACGGAGCAAGATATGGGGCCGGGAGCGAGACCTGTTGACTTCGTTCTTTAAGAACCGGTGCCGACCACCACACCGCAAGCCATTGCGCCCCGCCCCCGCCCCCCTCACGTGAATGCACTAAGGGTGCGCGCATAATGCGTGCGGATACAGGCCGGACAAAGACGAGCTCGTGGCGAAGAAGATCCTCGTGCACCCGGACGGTTCCATCGTTATCGAGGAGGCGGCCATATTGCTCAACGCCGACGTGGTCAGCCGCACGATCGAGTGGCTCCGCCAGCAACGAGGTACGCCCTCAGCGCAAACAACCTAGGCTC
>CACVKS010001278.1:0-10996 GCA_902749335.1 Acanthamoeba triangularis
TGCCCGTCATGGTGTGGATCCACGGTGGTCGCTACTGGACCGGCCAGACCGACCAGTACCAGGGCCAGTGGCTCTCGGGCAACGGCAACGTCGTCCTCGTCACCATTCAGGTACCAAGAAGAACCTTCACTTCTTTTCACTCTAACTTTTCTCTTGCCAATTCGCTTTCTTTTTCGCTTTCTTCGTTCTTTTTCTCTCTTCATTTTTTTTAACTCCGACATATGGCTCTTCTTTACAGTACCGCCTGAACACGTTCGGTTTCTTCAACCTCCCGGAGCTCGCCGATGCTGGCAGCACCAACGTCGGCTTCCAGGACCAGATCCTCGCCGTCGAGTGGGTCAAGAACAACGTCGCCAACTTTGGCGGTGACCCCAAGGAGATCACCCTCTTCGGTGAGAGCGCCGGCGGCAACGCTGCCATGCTCCACACCATGGTCCACAAGTACTCGGACCCGGCCAACTACCTCACCTACGCCCAGAACGTGATCCTCCACTCGACCTGGCAGTGGGTCCTCCCCACCCTCGCCCAGCAGCAGGCCGCCTCGCTCAAGTGGGCCGCCTCCAAGGGCTGCAACCAGACCGCGACCGCCGACGTGCTGGCCTGCATGCGCGCCCTGCCCGCCAAGACCATCGTCTCGACCTCGGGCCTCGTCAACTACTTCCAGCCTTCCGTCGATGGCGTCTTCCTGACCGATCAGCCCTACAACCTGGTCAAGAACGGCGACTTCAACACCGACGTCAACGTCATCATCGGCTACAACGCTGACGAGGGCAACTACATGGCCTTCACCCGTAACGGCTTCAGGCCCCCGACGGCCAACCTCACCCAGGCCGACTACGTCAAGAGCGTCTACACCAACAGCTTGTCCTACTGGCTCACCAGCACCCAGATGAACGACATCTTCAACTGGTACGCCGACAACACCGCCGACGTCGGCTACTGGTATGGCTCCGGGCAGATCCTCGGAGACTTCTATATTAATTGCGGAACGACTTTGGCGGCGCCCTACTTCGCCAAGCACGGCCCGACCTACGCCTTCCTGTGGAACTACACGAGCCCCAACTACCCGGACCAGTTCCTCCAGGCCGCGCACGGCAACGAGCTGCCCTACGTGTTCAACGCCACGGTCTACACGCCCTACGCGTTCGCCCCGTCGGACTACGCGCTCGCCGCACGCATGATCGCCGCCTGGTCGCGCATCGCCGACAAGGGCAAGCCGGACTCGAGCGAGTGGCCCAAGTACAAGAAGAACAGGCCCGTGGCCTTCCTCTGGGAGCAGACCGACGACAACCTCAACCCGCCGACGACCACGGTGCCCTTCTTCGAGTCGAACCTCTGCACCAACTGGGAGCCCATCTTCTCGACCAACTCGGTGGTCCAGCCCTGAAAGCGTGGCCCTCCAGAGGGAGAGTCCTAGTAAGATAAGATATTTTTACCAAACAGTATATTCTGACCACCAAAAAAAAAACAACATATTTGACAAAAAAACTAAAAATTTTAATATATATTGTCTTTACACACAGGCAGTTTAGCTTTGGTTGTTCTTTGGGGGTAGGCCAGCTCGATGCATGCAACCTCGCCTCGCACCAGAGGCAGCTCGAGTGCCTCGGCCAGAGTCGCCCAGCGATGCGTCTTGTGTTCCCTGGCGCGGAGCGTTACCACTTGTATGCATTCACCAGATACCGATCAGCAGCGTACCTCTTGTCTATTCGAATCGATGGTGGCTGCTGGTAACGATCGACGAGGCGTGCCTTGTACATGTGGTAAACGAAGTCCACTTCCGGGTACCTGGGAGAGTTCACGATCGCGATGATGATGAGTGTTGCGGCAAGGAGCGGCGCAGAGCAAGGCGAAAGAGAAGAGAACAACGTACCGTACATAGACCCGGCCGCAGGGGCGGAGTTGTGGCTCGGCCAGCGCGCTGAGGGCGAGACCAGTCTCCTCCTCGAGCTCGCGTGCCATGGCCTCCTCAGCCGTTTCGCCCTGTGTGCCGCCGTCAAAACTGTGATTAAGATTGCATGTACGCACAAAATCAAACTTGTGTGGCGTACCTGACCAAGATGGAGCTTGCCGCCGGGTACGCCCCACACGTTCGGTTCTGATTTGTGATCTTGCCGCAGCAAGAGAAGGATTTGCAGCTTTGTCACCTCTACTTCGTCATCTCCGCCTGGGTGATTTTGTTGTGCCGCATACTCAAGGAAGCAGCCACACGCTTCGAACGCAGGATTGAACGACTCTGGCGGCTCGCCCGAGTAGATAAATGCCATGATCTACAAAATAAAGAAAAAAAATAACAAAATAAAAAATAAATGGTTATGATTTAATTTACCACACAACTGAAGAGAGGGGGGAGGTCAAGCTGTAGAGGTGGTGGCCGCCGCAGCTTCTTCCGCCTTCTTACGCTCCTCCTCGAGTTCCCTCTCGGCCTGGGCCTTCTTCTCCTTTCGGGCGTTGCGCTCTTCGTACATGCGCCTGTTCTCGGCGATGCGCTCAATGATGAGCGTCGTGGTCATCGGCGACTCGCTGTCCAGCTCGTGGTAGATACCCATCTTCTCTGCCACTTCATACGGGCTCGTTCCATCGGCGCAGGGCTCAACTGCGCACGCAAGACACACACACACGCCAGCATCTTCATCATTATCTCTCCATCATCGCGAATGGTAGCACAAAGATCTATCGTACCCTGGTCCTTGCCGTGGACGACGACGGAGATGTTGTTGTTCTTGATGAACTCCTCCGTCAGCTTCTCCGGGGCGCCGAGCACCACTTCGTCGACGTACTTGCACGACAGCACACCGAGCACGCGCTCGTAGAGCGTCATGATAGGGAAGTTGCCCTTCTTGTACCTGTTCACCGTCTGCGCGAAAAAGAAACGAGAGAGACGGCGTTTGTGAAAAGGAAGAAGAAGAAAAGAAGGGCAGCTAGCTGAGTGAACGTGTAACGGTGGTGAGGAGAGTACCTCGTCGTCAAGCACGCCGACGAGAAGGAAGGTGCCGAGCTGCTTGGCCCTCTCCAGCACCTTGATGTGGCCAACGTGGAAGAGATCGAACGCACCGTCCACGTACACCACCTTGTCGGTGGGCTGTCGCACGCGAACAGAGATAAGTGTCAGCTTCCTTCTCCGTCTTCTCACTCACGCGGGTGCTCTCAAAGCCCGGCACACGCAACGCACCAGAGCGGTCTTGCCGTCGGAGAAGAGGTTGAGCTTCCCGCTGCTGATCCACTTGGACACGCCGGTGCGGCTCTTCTTCTCCTCGCGCATGGAGTGCACGAGCGGATCGGAATGGTCCAGCTCGCCCTTGGTGTGGTGGTGCTTCGTGCACTCGAGCATGCGCGTGACCAGGTCTGTAGTGGAAACGCCAGTCGTGCGGGGCACCTTGTGATCGGCAAAAGAGGTGATGGTGAGCCAACTGCGCGAGTGTCGCACCATGTATGAGGATGATGTGGTGTAGGACGTGACGTATGTACCTCCTTGTAGCGACCGGCCTCCTTGACCTGGGCGTAGCAGTCGGTGCCATCGCCGGCAGTGGTGATGTCGTCGCCGTGGACGCAGAAATCGATGTTGTACCTGTCGAGCACGTCGAGCTGGGTTGTGTAGGGCGCATCTCGCACAATCTCATCGACCCATTTGCAAGCTTCGACGGCGGTGTATCTGCGCAGTCGCGTGCAGAGGGACTCAATTAAGCAACCACTTGCCTATGAGTGGTGTGGTAAGTAGTGAGGGAACACGGACCTCTCCTCTTCATTCATTACGGGCGGCCCCTTGTTCTTTGTGATCTCAGCATCGCTGTGCACGCCCACAACAAGATAATCGCCCAGAGATCTCGCCTGCGAAATTAATTGCATTGATTTGAGAATGAATGAAGGCCAACGAGATCAAAGTGGGCGAGTGAGATGCGTACCTGGCGCAGAGCATTGGCGTGGCCAAAGTGCATCATATCGAAGCAACCATCTGCCCACACTCTCACGATCTTCTTCTCTCCATCGAGAGAGGGCGACGTGGTGACTGTGACCGAGAGCTGTTGGTGCGGCGTGGTGTGCTCTTCAATCTTCGATACCTTGGCCTCAGCATTTCCATTTTCGCTTCCCTTTCCGTTCGTCGCAATCTCTTCCTCCCTCGGCCGCTTGCCCGTTGCGCTCGTGCTCGGGTTCATCTCCATCCTGGCTTCCTTTCTTCCTGCAACAACGAGCGGTCTCGCAACAACGGCTAAAGTTCAAGAATTAACGATCGGATGGAGCCGTCAAATCCGTGGGCCGGTTGTTTCCGTCAGCGGCCGCAGAATTGGCGTGAGCGTTTTTTCGGCAAATGAAAACCAAAAAAAAAAAAAAATGAAATAAAAATAAAAACGAAAAACAATAAAACACATCTTTGTCATAACTGGAAAGATCGGCTGATGGAACAAGAGAGCGCACACAAGGAAGAGATGAAGGGCTGGCGCGCTATCGTACTGGGCGGCACGGGTGCCACAGGCAAGGTACGACTCAATCTCAAATCCCACAGTTCTACCGGAAGCATGCACGTGGGAGATCACTTTTCCCCACACGCTCCTTCTGCACAGGAACTGGTGCGCGAGCTGATTGAGTCGCCCAAGTGGAGCCGCATAACCCTCATCAACAGGCGCCAGGCCGATGAGTTCCAAAGCGGTGCGGCATACTGCCTATATCTGGCGCTTGCGCAAGCTCTCACCTCGGCGAGGACCCTCGTGTTCCGTCGGTGACGGTGCAGACAAGGTGGAGCAGGTGGTGGTGGACATGGACGAAATGGAGCAGCATGCCGACTCGTTCAAGGACCACGACGTCGTACGTTGGCCAGGCAAGCACCGTTGTCGCTTCCTCTTCCTCTTTCGGTCGGTCACTGAAGTTGGTGTCGTGATGCGGCAGGCATTCTGTACCTTCGGCACGACGAGGAAGGACGCCGGATCTGCTGAGGCCTTCGTCAAGGTACTATGACACGTCGCTTGATGCGTGGTAGTAGCGCCCTACATGCAAGGCTCATCGATGTGACGCGTCGTTTCTCTCCTTGCACGCCCATGCGCAGATCGATCATGGCTACACCGTCAAGTTCGGCAGCCTGTGCAAGGACCACGGCGTGAAACATTTCCACCTCCTGACGTCCACGGGCTCCAACCCCAACAGCTGGTTCCTCTACCCCAAGACCAAGGGACAGGTACTCTCCCCCTCCTTCCTTCTTGGCCTAAGCGCGCGGGTGCGGTTGTGTGGTTGTGCCTCCACCTGGCACGGATTGCAACTCAGCGCTTGCCTTCATGGGCCTCCAGAACGAAGAAGACATCAAGGCTATGGACTTTGCGCGAACCACCATCTGGAGGCCGGGCCTGCTCGGTCGCGGAGACAAGGCCCGCTTGGTCGAGAAGCTCGCCAAGTACGACCCTAACGGCCATCTGGCTCACTAGTTGCGGCCTTTGCTACTACTCACACCAACGCCTGCCAGGTACGTCACTTCCGAGATGCCGGTGGCGCGGTTGGCCCACGCCATGCGACTGCACGCGGAGCACATCCTCGAGAACGACGAATCACCCAAGGTCGAGATTTTCGGCAACAAGGAGATCAACGCCATCGCCAAGGAGTGATGCTGGTCGTGCCTCCTGGTGGCAGAGAGAGAGAGAGAGAAGATGGAGGGATTAAAATGGAAATGTCCATACTAGTTGTTGGCTTCTCGTTTTCGCTTTGCAGCGCCGCTGCTCTCGCCCATGGCCGTGTTGTCGTGATGCCCAGTGAGCCCGTTCGGCTCGGTCTTGGTTCCCCCGCGCAGCAGCGCCTTGAGCTCCTTCAACTCCTGGAGTGCCCCTTCCGCCTCTTGCAGCCGTGCGTCAATTCCGAGCAGCACTACCTGCAACTGTATCCGCAAAGAGTGTCAGAGATCTTGTGTGGATGGGTGTAGCGTGTCGAGGGTCGTGCTGCGCTAACCTTATTGAACTCGCCTCTGAGCGATCGTAGGCTCTGGACTGAGGGAAGTCGTTCCATGACATCGTCATCCTCAACCCGCAGTTCCCCTGAACCCAACATGAAGCTGCACCCCCGAGCGAGCGTTTGAGGGAAAGGCATGCGATATCGAGGCGATGGGAAAGTGAAGGGTTGCGTACCTGGTGATGCTTGCCGTGCTGAGAGAATAGAGCTGCCTGCAGTAACAATACGACGAACAAAGATACGATGTGAGCTACAATATAGCTCATGCTGGGGAAAGTGAGGAGCACATAGAGAGAGAGACGCGTACTGCATGTGCACGAGATGTTTGGGCGTGGCCGTGTAGATCTTGCCGAGCTTGTAGTCCCCACAAGTGGTGCACACCAAATCTTTGTATACACTGGCCATGCAAGTGTGCGAAACAGAAAGTGAGCCAACCAAGTGCATACACTCCTGGTGGAGGGAAAAGGGGCAGTGGGCGCACCAGCCGTCGTCGGCGCCTGATGTGGAGAGCACCGCTCGCTGTGTAGGCTCCACCACCCCCGTCACCGCTGGTGTGCGAGCCAAAGTATCAGATGAGCCGAGGGAGACGTGGAAGGCAATCAAAGCGCGCATACGGAGTGAATGAAATTGTGGGGGGGGGCAAACCAGAGAGACAGACAAGGCCAAGGCTCTGATCCGTGCAGACAAAGGAGAAGGAATCGCCCACGATGCACCGGCAGCGGCCGCACTGGAATACCAGAGGTGCAATGAGCGTTTCTTCGTCCTCGAGTGATTCGCTGTTTGCACTGTCCTTTGCCCCCTCAGCTGGCCGTTCATCGTCTTGAATCTCCATGTGCACGTTCAAAACACAAACAAGATGGCGCCAAACAAAGCTGTTAGAAACAAAAAGAAAAGAAGAAAGAAAAGATAAGCAAAAACAGAAAGCTGCAGTAGAGGGCGCAGTGCAACACTCAAGCAGCCTGGTGCCCAAGCTCCAAGACAAACGGCACCCCACCCAACCAGATCAGCTGCGCCTCATCTTTGCCACAACCAGCTCGATCTGGTAAGGCCACACGCGTGCAGACAGAAGGAGTCGACCCTCCCGGCATGCAAGTCTTTGTCAAGATGCTCCAGGGCAAGGCCTTGACGATCGAGGTCGAGTTGTCGGACACCATCACGGTAGTGAAGCAGAAGCTCCATGACAAGGAGGGCATTCCACCCGACCAGCAGGTCGTCATCTTCGCCGGCAAGCAACTCGAGGACGGCCGCACCCTCGCGGACTACAACGTCGAGAAAGAATCAACACTCTTTCTCGTCCGCGGTGGTGGAGCGACTGGCTGGCCTTTGCTTACCTCTAAGGAATGAGAGGAATGGTGTCCAACCCAAATTGCTTCCCGGAAAATATAATGGCGCCAAAGGCAGATTACGGCAAACGATTAGGCATTGACATTGTAGAGAGAGAGATGAAGGCCGCCACGACGAAGAAGGCTCTCCCCAAGGCCAAATGGATGTGGCACGGAGATGACGGCTGGCATGCGTATGACGAAAAGCTCAGCGATAAAATCGAGAAGGCTTTTAAAGACGAAAAAGACGAGTTTAAGGTCGACGATGAACGCTTCGTGGACCTCAAGAAGTTCCTCCAGAGGTAAGCCCCTTGCACCGGGTCTGGAATCAATTTCCCATTTTGTGCTTAATGCAGTTAATTGTGGCAGGCGTTACGACGATCGGAAGAAACGGCGTGGAGTCAAGCGGTACGTGAAAAGCCCTCACATGCCGTTACCCCCCTCTTCAAATGGCGCAAATTGCTGACGATGCGACGACCTGGTTGCAGCATCCCGCCTCCCTTCTTCGAGGACCAGGTCGTCATGTGCCTGCTTCCAGGTAACTATCTCAGTGCCTGCGCTCTTAGCTTTCTAGAGCGAAACTGACATTATCATGTGCGTGTGATTGCAGCCAAGGCCAAGAAGACGGTGGAAGACAAAGTGAAGGAGTACGGCGGCCTTGTCGCCGCCGCTCTCAACAAGCAGTGCACGATGCTTGTGCTCAACGAGAAGGACGCCAGTGCGTCGCTCTGCCTTTCTTTCAATAATTTGTTTATTCATTTATTATTATTATTTACGCCGACTGACTCCCCCGCGGCGCATGGCTCAGGCGGCAAGTACGCCACGCAGGTGGCCAAGGCGAGGAAGCTCAAGGTCGCACGGGTGAAACCCGATTACTTTGACAAGTGCGAAGAGGAGGAGAAGCTCGTCGACCGCTCTGCCTACCTCATCAAGACCGAGGAAGATGAGGAAGAGGAAGAAGAGGAAGAAGAAGAGGAGGAAGTGAAGCCGTCCAAAGCCAAGGCTGCGGACGACTCCGACACCATGCAGGTCGATCCCAAGAACAAGAAGAGGAAGGCCGACAGCCTCGATGATGGTGACGGAACCACTGCGACTACCGCCACTTCGAGCACGACTACCATTCCGGCCGCGACCGCCAAGAAAGCCAAGACGGACCCGGCCGCCACGGTACGTTCGACGCACGCGCGACGCGCGCAAGTGGCACAGCGACGATTCTCACGCATCCTGTTCACTTTCCAATTAGAGCTCGAGCAGTGGTGATGCTTCCGCCGCGGCCGACACTTACCTTCAGGCGAAGAGCGTGTGGTCTGGCGTGGCCGAGCAAGCCGACTTCGACCCGTGCCCTCTCATGTGCGTTTCGCCCACGCGTGTGCCGATGGCGCTACAGCCTCTGTTGTTATGGTTTCGCCCTGTCTCACTTATCCTACTCGCCACACCCTCATCAGGCTCAACATGACCGCGCGGAATGGTGATGATGTTTCGGGTACCATCAATTGGGCCACGCTGAGCACCATCACCAAGTTCCGCGGCACGGTGAGTGGCAACACGCTCAAGATCGAGGAATACGAGATCATCACCGGTGACGACGTTGGTATGTACCTCTTGCCCGTCTGTCTCTGGCAGCGTGGATGGTTATGTAACGATATTACACTACTCCAGAGGTACCCAACAACTACACGGCCACGCTCGGCGCGGACGGCACCCTGGAGGGCACGTTTGTCGATAGCCACAACGAGAGCGGCCACTTCAAGCTCACCAACACCTACCACCTCCCGGCGCCCAAGGACAACTTCCGCGCCCAGAGCGTGTGGTACGTACTCCGCACTTCTGCCCCGTGTGTATTGTGTGCGTCGCTTACGCGTAGCTCCGCCCTTTCCCTTATCTCTGCAGGCGCGGAGTGGCGCATGTGCCCTTCCCCTTCACCATGGAGGTCAAAACCAGGAGCGGCAACGCCTTCACCGGAGTCGTGACGTGGCCCACCCTCGAAAACGCCCAGACCAAGGTCAAGGGCACCCTCGCCAACGATCAGCTCAAGGTACCCTGCTCTGTGTTCTTCACCCACCACCCACCCGTCCTCGTGTCGAGGCTGAGGGCTCACCTCTTCTCTTCGCGCACGCCTCAGTTTGAGGAGTTCGAGGTTATTTCGGGCCATGACGACATCGACGTGCCCAACTACTTCTCCTGCCCGCTCACCAAGGCTGGCCACGACACAGCTGTCGCCGGCTCGTTCAAGGGCGAGGTCTCCCACGTCGAAGAGGGCACCTTCAAGATGGAGTTCGTCACCCCCCAGTGAGGTGGTGGCGGAGGAGCGGTTTTTCGCTGGAGGCCTGCGACACTTGCCCAAAGGTTGCCCTTGCCTCTCGTTGGCCTGTTGTTTTTTCTAGCCGCCACTGGCGTAACAGAACACCATTAAATTGATCTTGTCCCTGCGGCCAATCCCAGCAAGCAGGCAAGCGAAAAAGCCGATGAACATCGCCACAGCCCAAGCCTCATAACGCGGTGGCCACCTCTTCGTCTTTCTTCCACTCTTTACCGCTCGTACACTCACCACCCATACCAATGCGCGCTATTCTCTTCGTCGCCGTTCTGGCGCTGGCGGTCGCCTTCGCCGCCGCCCAGACCCGCCCCAAGCTCAGCGAGACCTTCCACCTGGTGGGCATTGCCCACATCCGCCACAACGGTTCCAACTACTTTGGCGAGAGTACCCCCTCCTTCTCTTTCGCTGCCCTTTCTTTATCCTTCTCTTTTGTGTGCTCATAGGCTGGTGCTCTCGCTCATCTTTCTTATTACGTCCATTGCTCTAGGCCGCTGGGTCGTGGACCAGCCTGAGGGTAAGGCTCTGGAGGACATCAGCTTCGGTGGCTTCCATCACCTCAACGTCTGGGACCTCGCCAGGTTCGACCTGGTACCGTCGCTCAACTCGCCCCCCCAGCCCTTGCAAGCCTAACAACTCTGACCGTCAATGGCCATCGTCAACAACAGAAAAAGAACTTCTGGATCACCAGCGAGGACAGGAAGGAGTGCCACTCGAAGGAGCTGACCGGCAAGATGCCCGCCGTCTGGGACTGGCTCGAGAAGGCCGACTTCGCTCACAACCGCACTGAGGGTGGCGAGACCTTCGACCTGTGGAGGTACCACATTGGCGGCGTTACCCTCGAGCTCGCTGTGCCTGCCAAGGAGCCGAACAGGCCCGTTGAGTTCTCGCGCCGCTCGGCCCACGACCACTTCAGGCTCTACGTTCAGGAGTTCAGGACCGAGAAGCCCCACAGCTCTCTGTTCGATGTCCCCAAGGAGTGCGCGGGCCGCAGCACCTTCGAGCCCGTCCACATCAACTGATCATCAGTTCTTAGCATCAGCTGTAGCTTATTGGCCCCCACAATACAAATGAGTTAAGATCTTACAACAACACGTGTTCACGTTGAGCCTGGGCCTCTTGATCATCTTCAACACAAGTCTGGGAGAACTACACAAGAAAGGACACATTCTTGAAAGGGCAGGAAAGGGCAGCCAATGACGAGCCGCAGGCCCGTGGCCTTGGTCCGCGGCAGTGGGTCGACGAGAACCAACTCCAACAAGGGCCCTCCCAGCCGATTAGCATTTGGAATCTCTCAATCAACAAAATGGCCGCTCAACCTGCTACGCCAGTGCAGCTCGTCTTCACCCCGCTCGAGAGCGAGCTCCTCAAGGAAGTCCAGGCCCTGCGCCGCGACCCGCCCGCCTATGCCACCCTTCTCGAACAGGTGCGACAA
>CACVKS010001279.1:0-10994 GCA_902749335.1 Acanthamoeba triangularis
CCCGTGTCGCCCACGTCGGCGCAGCAGCAGAAGCGCGTGGCCCGGCCGTGGGAGGAGGAGGACCGGATCATATGCGAGCGCGCCGTGGAGGGCGTCAGGAAGGCGCTCCATGTGCTCAAGCTCCTCTCGTCCTCTGATGCCCGCGCTCACGCCAGGGTTCGTCCGTCCCACCGCGATGGTTGCCTGCTCAGCTCTTTTTTTTAACTCCTATGTGTTGACTCACTCGCGAACGAGTGTAGGAGATAGCGGAGGTGACGCGCGAGGGGCTTTCCGACTTGACGCTGGTGGGCAATCGCGCACAGGCCATCGGGCTGGAGCTGCCCGCCGCCACCCTCAAGGCCGCGTCCGCGCAGCTCACCCAGCTCATCCGTCAAACGTGCGCCTTCGTCCCAGTGCACTGTGTGGCGTGCTCGTTGGTCACATTGATAGAACTGAACCTGGTGGCGGGGGGAGAAACAGGCTCACCGGCGAGTACTCAGCGGCGGAGGGCGACCGAATCGCCAGGGATCTGGCGCTGAGCGTGCGGGCCATCATGTTTTCTTCCTACTTTGCATCTTCGCCCTCTTCTCCTCCTCCTCCTTCTGTGCAAGACAGCTGCGTCATTGGTAACCGCTCCTCTACCCCTCTGCGCCAGTTGGCCCGCATTCTTTGCATACCAACCGATCAATGACCGCAACGTTGCGCGTGTCCGCTGTGTGCAGGTGCTTCTGAACCCGCTGCCGAGGTGGAGGGCAAGGGCAAGGAAAAGCTGGGCGATGAAGGGGAATATGGTGACGACGATCGTGCGGCTGCGGACCAGCCCGTGGCCGTCGCCTGGGCGCCTCCATCGGAGAGCAAGATGCCCGAGGGCAAGTCCCTCAAGGAGTCCTTCCGCGCCTACGAATTCCTCCTCGAGCGACGAAAACCGCATTTCCGCGAAGACGACGCTGATGGTGACTTCCAAGGTAGTCTCTCTCGTGTGTCGTGTGTCATGTGTGTCGTTGGTCGTGTCGTGTGTGTCGTTGACAAGGAGTGGTTTCACTTGCAGCGAAAGCAGAGGAATCGGGCGGGAGGAACCGCGCGCATTCGCTCTACGTGGCCAAGTCCAACGCCGTCGACGCCACCAAATCGCCGTCGGCGCAGGGGACACCGAGCAGCGACCCGGCGCAGGGAAACAATGGAGGCGAGCTGACCGCTTCAAAGCAACAGCACCGCCTCACCATCAACCTGGGCGCTCTGGCGGCCCAGCGCGCCGACAACAACCAACAGAAGGAGGGCGGGCTGCGCTCGTCGAACTCGATGCCGGAGCGCGGCCGGTCAGGTGCGAAAGACCTGCAGCCGGCATCGAAGTCGGCGCGCGGGCTGCCGTCGTCGCCGTCGTCGTTCAAGCCGCCGGTGACCAGCGCGAGCGACGAGCGGGCGGTGGGCAAGCGGCTCACCATCCGCAAGCCGGTCTTCCTCACCGGCTATCTCGACGCCACCCGCTTCTACATCGGCGGCACCATCAGCTTCCGCGTCATCGTCAATAACATGCACAAGCGACCAGGTACCGCACACACCGCACACACCGCACTCACCGCACTCACCGCACTCACACAATGCCGGTGTAGTGAAAGGGGTGATGATGAAGCTGTACAAGCACACGGCGAGCTTCAGCTACAAGCACAACAAGGCCACGGGCGAGAGCGAGCGGAAGGTGGAGTCGCGGCACAAGGTCAAGGTGGCCACCGAGCGGGCCACGCCGGCCGGCTTTCCGGTCGTCCAGAGCAAGCAGTGGACCGGCCTCGTCGAGTTCGCGCTGCCGGCGAGCCTGCCGCCGTCCATCATCGCCGACGCCGCGGCCACCTACGAGATCGCCTACTCGGCCAAGGTCAAGCTCGTACCCAAGAGCTGCGCCGTCGAGCTGGGTCCCTTCGAGCTGCACGACCCTTGAGTCCGCTACCATTTCGACTACCAGCCACCAATGAAGAGCGTGAACTCGTCGCGAAGCCTTTAGAGTCAGAGTGTTGGTGATGGTGGAAACTGGGGTTGCGAATGTCAGCTGAAACGAGAGATGACAGGTATCCGCAGTGCGTACGCTATTTCACACTTTCGTGAAGCGCTGGCAACAAGACGAAGGAAGAAGAATACTGCGAGACGCACATATACAGCTGAACTGAACTTGAACAAGGTATGTGCGTGCACCTTCAGCCCATGTTGCTGCAGCGCCGCTCAAACGAAAAGAACGAAGACAACTTCGCCCCCCCCCCACAGATCTCTTTCGATCTTTGCCTTTGTAATTAAGATTATTAAATCAAAATATTGATTCGACACATATTCACATATCTATTTTATTATAACGAAAATATGATATTATAAACCACAAAAATAGATGGGAGCGAACAACAGCGTACCGGCAGAGCTGGCGGCGCAGTGCCACCTGCCGCCCGACCAGGTCAAGCATCTGGTGAAGGCCTTCCAGAAGAAGAACAAGAAGGGGAAGCCCATCAACAAGGAGGTCTTCATGCGCGTGCTGGGCAAGCTCGACTACTCGCTGCGCGCCAAGAGCCCGCTGCTGGTCAACCACGAGAACCTCGACATCCTCTTCTCCACCCTCGACGTCAACCACGACGGCACCCGTGCGTGCCCCCGCCAGGCCCGTCTCGTACCCCTGACGTACCACTGACCCCACACGACACGCACCACGCGCCACCGCACACGGACAGTGGATGTGTCGGAGGTGGTGCTGGGTCTGTCGATCCTGGCTCTGGGCACGCTGGAGGAGAAGGCCGAGCGTACGGCCCGCGCCCTCTCAAACTTTTCTGTGTGTGGTGGTCCAATAAGCTTGCGCGCCTGTTGATCACTGTTTCGGTGTGGGCCCCCGCGTGACGTGCAGTGGTATTCAAGGCCATGGACTTGGACGGCAACGGCACGCTCAGCCGAGGTAGGATTGCGCGTGCGATTGTGTGCGTGTGCCGTGATACACGTGGCAGCTGACCCGGTTGGTTGGTGGGTTGGTTGGTTGATTGCAGCGGAGGTGGAGAAGCAGTTCGACAAGCTGCTGGCGGTGTTCCAGAAGGAGATGACCGGCGAGATCATGCGCGTGCTCTACGAAAAGTACCGCTCGGTCCCCAGCAAGAACACCATCGAGGCCGTCATGGTATGCCTTGCCCTCCGGACACCGGCTGCAGCATCATGATGCCCACGTGGTGCGCGACACACGCCTCCCTGCTGTGGGCAGACGCCTGCGCTGGAGCCGGTGCGGCAGATGTTCACCACGCAGGGAATCGACTTCGTCTTCAAGGACGTCGACACCAACCGGGACGACCAGATCTCTCTCGTACGCCGCTCGCACACGCACACACCGCACACACCGCACACGCACACGCACACACACACACTTTCAAGGCTGACCCTCTCTTCGTGTGCTGCGGTTGCCATCAGTCCGAGTGGAAGGCGGCGGTAGATAAGAACGAGATGGTGCAGTGGCTCATCTGCCCCGAGCGGTACGTCGACAAGGTCAAGGGCGAGACCGTGGCCAAGTTTGCCGCCATCCTCAAGGCCTGAGCCCTCTCCACCACCGTCAAGCCTTTTTTAAAAAAAATCCAATTATTAATTATGTAAATAAATAATAATTGATAACCGCCCACATCGTTTGGAATGTGAGGTATTACAATTATAACTGTGGGTGCGGAGGGAAGGCAGCGGCGGCCTTGGCGCGAATGGCCTCGAGTGTGTCGGCGTACTGGTCGAAGGCGACGCCGTCCACCGAGCGGATGCACTGGCACAGCGGGCCGTCGACGGCGCCGGCGGCGAGTACGGCGTCGAGGATGTCGCTGTCCTGCTGGCGGGTGACCAGCATGTCGGGGTCGACAACGGCCGGGGCCTCGCGGTGGGCGGCGTCGAGCAGCTGGAGCGACGCGGCGAGCGCGTAGCCGCCCCAGTTGGAGATGCCCGTGACGATCAGGTGGTCGGTCGCCGTGGCGCAGGCAATAATCTCGCCCTGGGGGACGTGCTCCCTCGCCAGGTCGATCACCTTGCCCATACCTGCGCACTCAAAGTGAGAAATAGACACGACACACGACACACACGACACACACACTACACGCGACGCGACACGCGACACGACCACCGACACGACATGACAGGCGCACCGATTTCGTTTCCGCCGTCGCCGATGCCGGTGGTGCCGATGTGCTTGGAGTCGTGGCAGAAGTTGAAGAAGCGGTCGATCGGGGCGGTGAACTGCGTTATGTCGCACGCCCGCATGTTGTAGTACTTGCCGTCCGGCGCCGCACCCTGTCGAACACATCTTTAGCTGATTCGCACACGCACACACCCCGCCGCACACGCACCGCACACCGCACACAACCGCAACACGACACGACACGCACACAACGTTCGATGGAGACGAGGTGGTCGAAGGACTTGGAGGCTTCCTCAAAGTAGGCGGGCCACTCGGCCTCGGGAAGGGAGAGGGGGAAGATGCGGAGCGGCTCCAGCGCGCCCTGGAGGCCGCTCCTCTCGGTGGCCAGTTCCATCATCCGCCTGCTCGGCTCGTCCGTGAGGATGGTCACCCTCTTTCCCAGCTTCACCAGCGCACGCGCACTGGACAAGACGCCACCACCCCTCGTTACGCCACACCCGACACGGCACACGGCACACGACACACGCGACACACTACAACACAGAGTTATGGGGAGATGAGTACATGGCGAGAGCGCCCAACGGTCCATCAGTTTCGGGGACTCCGGCCCTGAGGATGTAGAACCTGTGTGGGGGAGGCAGCCAGCCGCGCTGACGTCAGTGGCGCTGGTGGCATGGGGGAGGCCGTGGCGGAGGGCGCTGAGACCCGCTGACGTACCCGGTGGTGATGCCCACGTGCCGGACGTCGCCGGCGTAGAGGGCGGTGGCGGCACGATGCAGCTCCCCCTCAATCGCCAACGGCCCGATACCCCTCTTCCCTGGGCATTGAGGCACCACGAGGTAAATAAATGCATTATTTAAAATAAATATATAAGAATTAATATTTTGTGTATTCGCTCTTGCGCGGTACCGGGGTCGGCAGCGATGAGACGCTCAATATCGCGGATGACCGAGCTAGCCGCAGTTCTTCCCTCGGTGGCCATCATCTCCACAGAAGCTTCGCCGACGGAGAAGTCCGTTTTTTATTTTTATTTTTATTTCTCTTTCTCTTTCTCTCTTTTCTTACTTAGAAGATACCCAGGGGCCACCAAGGCTTGTTTCGTAACGTTAACGTTGTTATTGTTTCTACCAAGTATACATGTTGTTGTTATGCCTCCCCTCGCTGCTATAAACCTCCTCCTCCTTCATCATCCGCTACACGTTTCTTTTTCTTCCTGCTCTGTCCTTGGGTGGTGCTGTACCATCATCATCTCCTAGCCTCGCATAGTCTATTCTCCTTCGCCGCGCTCTTCTCCTCGTTCCTAGTAGTACTACTTACTTGTCCACCTGGCCCTTCTCCTTCTTGCGCACCTTGTTGTACTCCTGAAGGCGAATGAGGGAGCCCTTGACGTCCTTGTCGACGGCACCGCCCTGTTGTTGTGGTAGTCGTCGCTGGTTAGCTGAGAGTGTCGTGTGCTGGGTGTTGTGGTGTTGATGATGATGATGATGGACAGGGAAGACGGTACGGTGATCCATGGGTGCTTGAGGCACTTCTTGGCCGAGAGACGCTCGGAGGGATCCTTGACGAGGAGCTTCCTGATGAGGTCCTTGGCTGTTGATACGAACGTTCGGGCCGAGGCGGGAGGACGGGGGTGAGCCACAGCTCATTGAGAAAGGGAGGGGAGTAGTTGTCGGTGAGGGTACCAAGGTCGGAGATGTCGTCCCACACGGGGTCGTCGAAGTCGTACTTGGCCTCGGTGATCTTCTTGAAGATCTTGGGCGGCGACTCGTCGTAGAACGGAGGGTAGCCGCTCAAGCTGTTGCGCGAAGCAACAACAAACGTTGAGAGAAGAGGAGAGAAGTGAGAACGCAACACCACACCACATCAAGCAACCACTGTGGGTGGGAGAAGAGGAGTGCGTACAGGATATAGATAATGACACCCACGGACCACATGTCGACGGCGTTCGTGTACGAGTCCTCGGTGAGGACCTCAGGAGCTGAGACAGAGGAGAAGGAGAAGAAGGAGAAGGAGAAGACGGTGAGCAAAGTAACTCGCGAGGAGGGGCTTCTAGTGTGTGCGTGTGGGCTTGGGTAGTCGTACCGACGTAGCCGGGCGAACCGCACGACGTGACGAGCTTCTCCTCGCCAAAGTTCTTGGCAAAGCCGAAGTCGGCCACCTTCACCACCTCAGCCTCGCCCTCACCGGCAGACAAAAGGTTCTCGGGCTGCGCCCAGCGAGATCAGAAAGAGGGAGGGGTGATTAAATGCACCATGGTTTGCGTGCGCATCAGGAAAGATTGAGGGCTAAAGGTACCTTCAAGTCCCTGTGCACGATGTCCTCATCGTGAAGGTACTTTACGGCCTCCAAAATCTGCTTGACGATGTTGGCGGCGTCCTTCTCTGAGTAGTTACCCCTGTCCACGATCTTGTCGAAGAGCTCAAGACCTTCCACCCTGAGCGCCAGAAGGAGGAAGAAATGGTATTTGAGAATGGGATCCAAAAATGAGGCCACAACCACTGAAAGCGCCACTCGCTCCTGTGCGACGGGAGGGGAAGGCGTACAGTTCGAGAACAAGGAAGAAGTAGTCCTCGTCTTCATATACCTCGAAGAGCTTGAGGATGTTGGGGTGATCGACCTTCTTCATGATGTAAATCTCCCTCTTCAGGAGCTCGATGTCGACGCCCTCTTCATCCTTCTGGATCCGCTTAATGGCGTACTTCTTGCCCGTGGCCCTCTCGGTGGCCTTGTAGACTACCGAAAAGCCACCCCTGAGTGTTGGGAAGGCAAAAAATGAGCTTTCGAAGTGACAAAGAGCGTGATGCCCGTGGGGGGGGGGGCAAATTAACAATATAAAGAAGAGGGGCGCAAGTGAAGCACGTACTTGCCGATCTCCTTGCCGAATTTGTAAAATGTCTCCACATCACCAGGAGAGATGGGATTGACCTTCTCCTTGTCGGTCTCGTCTTTCTTCTTGTCGTCATCGCTTCCATCACCGGGCTTATCATCTCCCTTCTTGCCACCGTCGGCCTTGTTACCGTTCTCCTTGGGCTCCTCCTTTCCATTCTCGGCCGGCTTCGCCGCCTCAGCCTTGGGCTTGCCCTCAGCCTTCGGCTTCGGCTCCTCCCCTTGGCCCTTCGAACCCACACAACCCATTCTGGTTTCGGGATTCTCTAGCGAGCTCGAGAATCTTAATTACTCTTGAATGCCCAGCTTCGCCCTCGATCTAACAGCGTGGCGCAGTGAGAGCAGACGGGAGACGAGAGAAATCGAGCCCTTCGGTTCGCGCCAATCCCTCTACACTTGGTTCTCTCGGCTACCGGTGTTCGTTTCCCCTCCACGAAACTGGCCGTTGCAACCACCCAGTTGTGGCCGGAAATTGCCGGGCATGTGACTTGGCAAACACAGCCAAAGCCAATCAGGATTCAGACATCGGAGCCCGAGACGTCGCTAAGGCTGATAAAAGGAAAAGTGGCGATAAGGCCTTGAGAATGCCAATAATGTAGCGACAAACGCTTTCGATTTTTTAAAAATCAAATCAAATCAAGAAAATGGAGGGGGCGAGCAATGATCATCAATCATCGACGCCTGCACCAAAGCAAGCTGCTGCTGGAGTGCCGATTGAAGGGCTCAAGGGCCTGCCACGCAAGGCCAGAAAAAAGATGAAGAAGAAGCTCAAGCGGAAGCAGCAGCGGCAGGCCCTGGCGCTGGAGGCCCTGGCCGCAGAGACCGACCCGGCGCTCATCGCCGCCCGGGCCGAAGAAGAGGCTCGCGCCGCGGCCCGCGAGGCCGAAGAAGCCGCCGAGCGCCAGCGCCAGCAGGCCGCCTGGGAAGAGGCCGAACGACAAGCGCAGGCCGCCTTCCGCGAGCGGCTGGCCCGCGAGGCCGAGGAGCGCCGCCAGCGCGAGCTCAGGGAGGCCGAGGCACAGCAGGCGCGGGAGGCCAGGGACAGGGAGCTGCTCGAGCGACAACAACAGCAACGAGAAGAAGAAGCCCCAATCGAACCGCTCCACTATGGCCCGGCCGCGGTACACGCGCCGCCGCACACGCCGCACACGCCGCACACGCCGCACACGCCGCACACGCCGCACACGCCAGTGGGTGTTAATGGTGTGTGCGTGGTGTGTGGCGTGTAGGATGAGAGCGAGAGCAACTGTGCGTACTACATGAAGACGGGCGCGTGCAGGTACGGCGCGCGCTGCAAGTGGCGCCACCCGATCCCGGCGCGCAGCACGACGATCCTCGTCCGCAACATGTACGACGGGCTGGGCGTGGTGGGCCACCACCGCGTCAGCGATGAAGACCTCGACGACGGCCTCGAAGTGAGTGCTCTTCTCGCCGCCGCCGCTGCCGCTGCATGAATCCTTTCCAGCCTCTCTCTCTCTCTCTCTCTCTCCTGCACGGCTGCGTGTGTGTCGTGTGTGTCGTGTGTGTCGTGTGCGTGTGTGCGGTGATTCGAAAGCCTCTGATCGCCGGTGCGTGCGTGCGTGCGTGCGTGAACGATTGGCCTTAACTCTCGGCCAGCATGACGAAGACAAGCTGATGGAGGACTACAAGGAGTTCTTCTACGACGTCGAACCGGAATGCCGCCAGTTCGGCGAACTAATTCAGTTCAAGGTTTCGCATCGCTTCGCATCGCACACCGCACACACCACGCACACGCGACACACACACGGTTGACCACCCGGATGGCCGCTTAGCTGTGTGTCCCGCTGGTGCAGGTGTGCAGGAACCGCGGGCCGCACCTCCGGGGCAATCTCTACGTCCAGTTCCAAAACGTGGACGACGCCGAGAGGGCCGCCCGCGCCATGCACGAGCGCTACTACGGCGGCAAACAAATCTTTGTCCAGTTCAGCCCTGGTGCGGGCGGCTCCCGGCCCCCTCCCCCGTCGGCGCTCGCTCTAACCACGACTCACACACAAACACTCACACACTGCGGCCGGTCGGTGCACAGTGACCTCGTGGCGCACCGCGCTGTGCGGGCAGTACGTGCGGGGCGAGTGCAGGCGAGGCGGCCAGTGCAACTACCTCCACCCGTTTCGCAACCCGGGCAACGCCTACGCCGCCGACCGCGAGTTCTGGCCGCAGCCGAGGGAAAGGGAAATGCGGGACGGGGACAGGCGCGATGCGGCGGCGGTGGCGGCGACGCGCTGGGACCGCTCGCACGGTCGTCGAGGCCGGAGCAGGTCGCGGAGTCGAAGCAGGGAGAGGCGCAGGCACAGGACTCGCAGCCGCAGCCGTAGCCGTGAGCGAAGCGAGAGCCGTCACAGGCGGAGGGGAGACAGCGACAGGGACGGCAGTCGCCGACGCGCGAGCAAGAAGAGGAAGAGCTCCACTACCACTGAACGCCGCAGCAGAAGCCGCAGTCGAAGCCGAAGTCGAAGTAGGAGAGACAAGACGAAACGGGAGAAGAAGAGGCGGCGGGAACCCGAAAGAGAAGAACAAAAGAAGTCGACGGCAGTTTCGGAGCAAAGGGGAAGCAGCGAGGCAGACGCGGGCGAGCGAACGTCGGAGGCCAAGCTGCGCGGGAAGCAATCGTCTCGAGACGAGTCGAAGCACGACTCTCACAGCCACGCTTCACCCGACATTGGCTGAAACAGAACGTGTTTCTTTCAAGTCATCTTGTGTTGCTATTTCAACGTCGAATGCTCGGTGGTGGTGGTGGTTGGTTGGCGGTCGGCGTCAGGCATCAGGGCCTTGAGCTGCAGCAGAAGACTCTCGTTGTCGGGGTGGGGACGGCCGCCGGCCAGCAGCAGCGCCGCGCTGTGGTTGACGAGCGGCGGAAGCAACGCGCGCAAGGCCTCCGCCGTCGCTGCGGCTGGTGGCGGCGCAGCGAGGGCGGTGTTGAGGCGGTGGGCGATGTCCAGGGCCAGTATGCCCACCTGCCGCTGGGGGTCGTGATCGCCTTCCGGCCCGGTGCGGGCCTGCAGGGCGCACAGCAGCTTGACGCTCACCAGCAGGGCGTGGCCCAGCAGCACCGCGTTACCCACCGCGACCCAGTCCCGGAGCCCCACCTCCTTCGCCTCCTTCGCCTCCTTCGCCTTCTGCTCCCACAGCACCACCGCGCCCTGCCGATTGCGCGCGCGCGCGAGAGTTGGCGTGCGTGGTGAGTGGTGTGAACAAAGTGGTCGCGGCCTGGGGCGTACGTGGACGACGCGCACGAAGTTGGCGGGCCACAGGAGGTGGTCCCGGTGCGTGTCGAGCGCGTGGAGGACCTGCCGGCGGCCTTCGGCGGTGGCGAGCTCGGGCGGGAGGTCGATGGCGGCGGCCGCGTAGAGCGCAGCGAGCTCCCCGCCGCGGGGCAGGACCAGGCTGACCGTCATGCGCAAGAGCAGGTGCAGCGCGCTCACCTGGCCACGCAGCTGCCCGAGCTCCGCGTCTGCGCGAGAGCCTTAGTATCGTTGGTCGTGTCGTGTCGTGTCGTGTCGTGTCGTGTCGTGTCGTGTCGTGTCGTGTCTTCACGTACGCTCAAGCGCGGTGGTGGCAAGAGGCAGCGGAAGCGCTGCGGGGAGCTGGAAGCGCAGGAGGCGGGTTTCGATCATGCGCGGGAGGAGCACGAGGGCCAGTCGGTAGTACTCCTCGGCCGTCGAATAGCTGAGGACCACCGCAAACGCCAGCAGCCGATACGCCAGCAGCGCGCCATCGTCGTCGGAATCGTCATCATCGTCATAGTGCTCTGCCGAGTACCACTCCTGTGACACGAGGTCAGCGTCGACTGATGCGTGCGAACGTGGGCGTGGTGGCATACGAGGAATAGGCGGCAGTGGTGGTCAGAGACGCGGCAGTAACACAGACAATGGGCGTAGGTCTCGAGCAGCTCCTCCCCGGTGTACTCCTCCGCGTGCGGCCCTGTCGGCCAATCGGGCAGCCCGTAGCTGTCGTCCACCCACGACGCCGCTGCAGATCACAC
>CACVKS010001280.1:0-15748 GCA_902749335.1 Acanthamoeba triangularis
GGACCAGCGGCTCGAGGCCGGCCAGGCGCAGGGTCTGGGCCAGCAGGCGCCGCTGGGCGAACGTGTAGTAGGGCGGCACCGTCACCACCACCTCGCCCACCTCGTCCGGGCCGCCGGCCAGGTCGCGGCAGTGCTCGAACAGCCGAGCCACCGCCTCCTCGACCCGCACGCGTCGGCCCGCCAGCGGCTCCTCCACCACCACCGCCCCTCCACGGTTCGCGTCCTGGGCAATCGCACACGCACACGCACGCACGACCGCGTTACCATCGCACACAATCGCACGCACGCACACAACACGACACGCGCGTACAGCGGAGAGCGCCCGCGGAGGCATGAAGTGGTGGGCAAAGTCGCGGGCGTAGGACTGTGCTGACGTGGCAGCAGCCGATGGGTCGAGCGACGAGCCCAGCAGTCGCTTGAGCGCCGGTAGGAGTGCGTCGGGCCGGCGACCGGCCACGCGCCCGGCCGCGTTGCCGACCAGGAGCCGCCCAGTGGCGGCCGGCGGTGGGTCGAACGCGACCAGAGCCGGCGTGCGGCGCTCGCTCTGTTCGTCGACCACGACCTCGACCGCCGGCCGCAGGCTGCCCTGCGCGGCCGGCGCCACGAGCACCATCTTGACCCACTCGGTGCCCCAGTCGATGGCCAGACCTTTCCTCTTGGCTAAAGATGACGAAGGTGAAGTTGAAGATGAAGTTGGGTGGGCGTGGCATACTGCAACCAGTAACAAACAAAGCATCACCGTGCTCTGCACAATGGCAGCTTTCACGTTCCTCATCTTTGCAGGTCGGGTACACTGGCTGGGAGTGAGCGCGTCTTCGCTTTCGCCTCTTCTCCGGTGACGTCATGCTGTCGACAGAAATATCAGAAAAACGAAAGAAAAGAAATTTCCTTCATTCTATTGAAAACTATCAATGGCACAGCACTGCCCCGCCCCAGGGCGTGGGGCCGCTGCACTGGTGCAGGCTAAGTACCGGCCATGGATCGAAAGCTGGGTAGAGTAGGACCGCTGGTTGCAGTGCAAACATCGGCGCTGGCGCTGTGCTTAGTTACGGTGCTTTGGGCTCCATTGCTCCTCGTGGGTACCGAGGGGTCACTTCTGGCGTCGAGTCGGGTGGAGCGGTGCGTGCAGGACGGCGCCACGGACGTGCCCACCATCACCTGCGACCGCCGCATGATCGTCACCCTCACCGTCGACTCTGGCCAGGTCCACCCTTTTTCCATTTTATTTTTGTTCTACTTTTTCCAATTTTATTCCTTTAATTTTATCTATTTATTTTTATTATTATTATTTTTATTAAAACGAGGCTGGTGCTGCGTTTTACAGAACAATACGGAGCAGCTGGAGTTGGTGCTGGACTCGACACAGGACGAAAACGGGGTCGTACGGACGCTGGAGCATCCCGTGCAGATACAGTGGGCCAAGACCATCCCGCGGCTCCTCTACCCCATCACCTACGTCGGGGTGCGTTTCACTCCCTACCCCTCTACCCCTCCCCAAACCACCGCACACGCGCCCAAACCGCACACGTGTGCATTCCTGAAATAACATAACATTCCTGGTCCAGCGCACGAACAACAAGCCCTACGAGACGATCACCTACAAGGACGACATCCTGTTCCTGTTCGACGAGTGCAACGACTCGCCGTCGAGCTCGAGCCCCACCTGCGGCTGGTTCTACAACGCCGACGGCACGGTCGTCAAGGACAGTCAGGTCCGTACCTCGCATCCCCATTGCTGTGGCGCTGAACCTGGACCTGACCCACGACACGACACGACACGGCACGGCATGCGATTTGCAGGGGTTCTGCTGCTCGTGTGACCTGAGCGAGGTGCTCTGGCTGTCCAACGAGCAAACGCGAGCGGGACTCACATGTTCGCTGTTCGCCTTTGGCGTCGACGGCAGCTCCGCGCACTGCCTCCGCTTCGACAAACTCTGGTACGACGTCTTCTCCATCGGTACGGACGCTGGCTCCTTGTTTATCTTTTGCTATTTATAGAGAGAGATATATAAATATATCATAATTATAGCTAATATTTGATATTCCATTTATTTATTCATTATGATATATATAAAAAACAAAAAAAAAAACAAAAAACAGGTGCGGCACAGGTGAGCTTCGAGGTGGTGCTGAGCGTGAGGAAGTACCAGACGATGACCGACGTGTACGGGAACACGACCGGCGGGTACGTGACCGAGGCCCTGCGCCTGTCGCCCTCGCAGACCACCGGGACGAGCGCCGGCGGCGATATCTTCGCCAAGCTGCAGGGCGACTTTGCGCCGTGGAGCGACAATCCGGTCCTCAGCGAAAAATATCTCTTCGTGCCTTCCTCGCCCTCCACTCACCCCCGAGTCGTAGCCGGTACCAGCACACGCACACGCACACTGCTGCTCGACGCTAAGACCTTGTCATCCACACAGGAACGGACTACTGGATGTTGCTTGACCGTTCGAGTGCCGATTTCTCGGGCCTCACCTGCAACAAGATCGGTGTGAGCTTCTCGGCGTTCCGCTACCAGGGCGGTGCCTGCGGGAACTGGCCCCAGGCCTGTCTCGGCAACCAGCTCGACGACTACCACAAAGAGGACCTTGCCAGGGTACGTCCGCACCACCGTGCGTGCGGTCGTGCGGTCGTGCGGTCGTGCGGTCGTGTGTGCGGTCATGCGTGTGCTGTGTGTTGTATGGTGTAAGCTGATGCTGTTGACAACGATGCTCGGCTCTGCACAGTGGGAGCAGGGACAGCTGGGCCGCTACTTTGTGCGGTTCTGGGGCGATTTCGTCAACAACCAGGCCGTAGTCCAAACCAACGACCAGCGCTACCTCAGCTTTGCGCTCGACCAAATCAGGGCCACCGTCACCACCCTCACGCTCAACGCCGACGACATCATCTACACCATCAACCGGTAAGAAGAGTAATTAAAATATTATTATTTTCCTGTCCTCACCTTCAACGCCATCGTCGTAGGAGCCCCGGTCGTATTGTGGCGGCCAACATCACCGGCTTTGAGGGCCTGGCAACACAGGGGGAGCTCGACGTGGTGGTGATGAACAACGGTACCATCCAGGCGGACTACACGGTAAGCCCCCACCACAACCACCACTCGCCCATAGAGTTGCCCACCAACACGACGCACACCCAGACGAGAAGAACTGAGTTGAGCGGGATGTGTCGTGTGCTTGTCTGGCAGATTACCGTGACGGAATGCGGGGATCGAATCCAGGCCGTGCAGGCCAAGATGCGCTCCATCTCGGCCTATCAATCGGCCAACCTGACCTTCGCACTCTACAGTCTCACCAACCTGGGCTTCAATACCGGCTGCAACGGTACGCCACCACACATTCCCAATATATGTTTTTTTTCTCTCTATTAAAATTAATGGTTTTATTAATTTATTAATTAATTTATATTTTTTCTTGACGGTCGCAGTGTCGCTTTACGATTCGCTCGGGGTGATCGTGGACTCGGTGTGGGTGAATGTTACGGTGTTCGCCACCAACGTCACCTGCCTGGGAAGCCAATGTAGCGGAGGAGGCGGGGGAAAGCCGGCCAACGGCGGCTACAGCTACGCAATCACCAGCTGCAGTGCGTGCAACAGCATGTACGATACACACGACACACACACACGACACACAGCGCACACCTAACCAACGTGCGGTGCAGTTTCGACATCGCGTGCTACGTGGACAATTCGTGCATCGACAAGATCATCGTGTTCGTCGTGATCGTGGTCAGCCTGCTCTGCTGCTGCTCGTGCTGCTGCGTGTGCCTCAAATCCAAACGAGGCCGATCAGCTTTCATGGTACTCTTGTTGGCTGTTGTGCCTGTGCGCGCTTAAGTGCCGTGTGCCGTGTGCCATGAATAGTGTGTGTGTGTGTCGTGTGTGTCGTGTGTGTCGTGGCTTCAATGTCCAACACCGGGTTGTGGTCCCTCTGCAGGGCTGCGTGAAGGGCGTGTGCTGCCTGGCGTGTCTCCCCGTGAAGGCCTCCACCTCCGCGGCCGACCAAACACGTGCCGGCCGGAAGCGGAGGAAAGCCAAGAAGCTCAAGAAAAAGAAAAAGAAAATGTACGCCCCCGCCCTCCGTTCCAGCTCTCTTTTCACACCGTTGCCCTTGTTGACGTGTGTGCCGTGCGGTTGTGTGCCGTGCGTGCGTGCGTGTCGTTTGTTATTGTTTGGTGGATGACAGGGACAAGAAATTGGAGAAGGTGCAGAAGAAGATGGCCAAGAAGGAGAACGACCTGAAGAAGGCCAAGTACAGGAAGAAGCTCGACAAGATGACTCGCCGGCGCACCACCCTCACCGAAGCCCTCCACGCCCGCGCCTACGAACTCGACCTCGAGCTCTCCGACAGCAGCGGAAGCGGAAGCAGCGGCAGCGGCAGCGATGGCGATCGCCGCCCGCGCCCAGCAGCGGCCAACCGGGGCCACAGCGCGGCGCGTCGGCGCGACGCGGGCCGAGCCCAGGGACGCCGGCGGAGCAGGAGTGCACATCAGGACGTCAGGACCCACGCCTACGATCGCCGTCCGCGCTCGATGAGCGTCGACCGAGCGACATCGTCGACACGACGAGACGACAAAAGAACGAAAGCGAAGGCGCAAAATGCGAAGGGGAAGGGGAAGGGAAAGAGGCATGAGAAAACGTGGAACTGGGGCGAGATGATGCGGAACGGGCTGCGGTCGCTGCACAGCAGGAACGACAGCGTGCGGATGAAGGACTCGGAGCTGATCCGGATGGCCAAGCGGTCGGCCACGGCCTACTTCAACATCGAGTCTTCCTCTTCTTCAGCGTCGGGCCTCCTTGTACGCCCCAGCCCCCATCTCGTCCATTGACTACAACAGGTCTCACGACACGACACGACACGACACGACACGACACGACACGACACGACACGACACGACACGACACGACACGACACCGAGCGCCAGCACCAGTTCCAGTACCGCTATATGGACTATGATGATGAAGAAGACGATGACTACGAAGAGGGCTATTCCTACCTCGAGTTGGAGCGGCCCGTGGAAATGCCGCGCGCCTACCACCAGACCCTCATCACTCTGGCCAACGCGCGGCGCTTCATCACCGCTGAGCCCGTCTTCCCCTGCATCAACGAATGAGGCGAGAGTACTTGACTCATGTACAGAGAATATTGGCACATTTTATTATCTTTTTTTTTCAAGTGCTGTTGAGCCACGTAGAGACTGCTACTACCTTGTCTTGACTACAGAGAGAACCGTGTTTACGACTTCATGGAGGCGGCAAAGGCCTTCCTGGCGGCCTTGTCGAGGGTCATGTGCCTCTTGATGTAGCCGCCCTTGGCCTTGGGCAGGAAGTTACGGGCCTCGGTCAGCTCGCGCTCCATCCACCAGGCGGTGCCGCCCGGCATGACCTTCTTGGCCTGCTCCAGGAAGGCCTCGGCCTCCTCCACCTTCCTCTTGGCCTCGGCCAGCGCCGCCGCGGCGTGCTGCTTGTCGGCCTCCGACTGGGCACGGGCGGCCACGGCCTCCTTGGCCGACTGCTCGGCGCTAGCTCGCGCAGCCGACGCCTGGGCAGCCGCAGCGTCCGCAGCCGCACGCGACGCTTGCGCCTAAACAACACGACACGACACGACACGACACGTAAGCAAGAGGAAACGTCTCACCGTATCAGGTGGGCGGTGGTACGTGGGAGAGGGTGYTCTGGGCCTCCTTGCGGGCGGCGGAGGCGACSTCGGMGGCGGCCTTGCTCACGACGATGGCCTTCTCGGTGGCCTTGAGGGCGGCCTCCTGGGTGACCTTGGCCTTGCGCAGGGGCAGGTGGTCAGCCTCGAGRTGGGTYGCGAGCTCCACCTTGGCCTTGCTCTGGGCCATGGCCGAGCCCTCCTGGGTGGCCTTGGTCAGCTCGGCCGTGCGGGCGTTGTAGGMKGACTCCTGCTCGTGGAGGTCCTTGAGGGCCACCTCGAGGTTGGCCTTGGCCGTGACCATCTCSTCTTCYCGGGCGCGGGCCTCGGCCTCGCGYTCCTTGGCCTCGTGCTCYGCCTTCTGGGCCACGCCCTCCTTCTGGGCGGCYTCGGCAGCCGAGTGCTTGGCCTCAGCGTCACTGTTACAACCACACACGTCAGAAAACCACAGGCCGTGTGGCTGTAGCAATGGGGGAAGGGTGAAGGGGAGGGAGGTACCGCTGGGCGGCGGCGGCGGCGGCCTCCTTGGCTTGGGCCTCGCGGCGGGTGGAGTCCTCCAAGCTGGCCGCGGCCTTGCGATCTTGGGCGGCGCTCTTGGCGAAGGCGTCCGTGACGGCCTCGAGAACCCTCTGGGCCTTGGCGGTCTCTTCGGCGGCGCCCTGGGCCGTGTTCACCATGTGGTGGAAGTCCACATTGTACCTAGTGATCAGAACCACAGGAGTCTTTAGTCAATCTCAAACAAAGCTGCCATCCTTTGTAGAACGCTTGACGATTGGGCTGTGCTGCGTACTTGACGATGAGGAAGAAGACGAGGGGCACCTCCTTGAGGAACTTGTTGGTAGAGGGGATGGCGCCGCAGGCCAACAGCTTGTCGCGCAGGTCGGTGATGGTGAGGGTCTCCTTGAAGTGCTCGAGGAAGCGGTGAGCGGTGAACTCGTCGAGGTGGTTACCCAGCGCCCTGTTCTCCTTGTCGAGCTCCTCGCACTGGTGGACGAATTCCCACAGCTTCTCAGCCTCGGTGCGACCCACGCCGGACCAGAAGGCGTTAAGGAACCACACGGCCTGCTCCTTGTAGCAGCGCTCGCTCAGGGCCTTCAGCTTCTCTTCGTCGGTGCCGGTGATGATGTTCATCTTGTGTGTTTGTTGTGTGATCTCCTGAAGGTTGTGGTGTGGGTGTGGTTTTGTGTAGAGGAGGAAAGCAGCAGACTTTCTTATGTTGGGGGAGGCTGCTGTTGTTGCCAGGATAGCAAGCGTTTTGGCCAATCATGTTGTGCCAGGTAGGAGTGGCCGGTCAGCAGACAGCTTGGTTGCTGTGATCCCCAGCTGGCGCTTACCTTTCTCAAGCATGTGACTACCATTTGCGGTGTTGCGGGCCAGGCACAACCAAAACGAAAACCTGTTTCAGGGCATCAATTTTTGCCCCAAAGTGATTCAAAATTTTCGCCAATTTTCTGAAACCAAGAAATTAATATTGTGTTAGCACAGACACATTCTTTTAATTTAGCATTATTTTGGATCGAGAAACACAAGCATGTCGAGCGGCAAGGTCCGTTTGGATTGATTTGGAATCAGAAACAAAGTTCATCGATTGATTGTTGATTAATCGAATCACACAGACAAACGAGGACAAGATCGCCACGGCGCAAAAGCTGAAGGAGGAGGGCAACAGCTTCGTCAAGCAGCAAGACTATGGCAAGGCCCTCCTCGCCTACCACAAGGTCAGTGCACAACTTGATCTTCCTTGTACTCCCTTTACACATTTTTTCATCTTAACGTTTTTATTTCTGCGTAGGCCTGGCTCTACGTGAAGGGCCTGGGCGATGACGGTAGCGGCGGCAAGTTTGCTATGATGCGCAAGAACAGCGGGTACGTGGCATGCGGTGTGTGCGTATGTCGTGTGGTGTTGGTGCGTGTCATTTGTTGTTAACGTGTTGGTGCAGACAGGAGGAGCTGTCGTCGGGGCAGACGAGCGAGATCAAGTCCATCAGCCTGGCGCTGCACCTGAACATGGCCCTGTGCCACTTCAAGCAGGATAAGCTCGACCGAGTCATCGACGACTGCAACAAGGCCCTCCAACTAGAGCCCAGCAGCGTCAAGGCGCTCTTCAGGCGAGGCCAGGGTACATATTTCTTCCCCCTTACTGGTTATATGACCTTCTGTACGTGGCCCTAACCACGCTTGTTGTGCTGCGTAGCTTACCTCAAGCTGCGTGATTCGGACAAGGCCGCTGTGGACCTTAACAAAGCTTCCCAGCTGGATCCCAACGACAAGGCCATCCAACTGGAGATCAGGTTTTCTTTTCACTCCTTGGTCTGTCGTTGTGGTGGCTGCAAGGCTGCGCTAACGGCGCTGTTGTGGCCCATCAGGCGACTGAAGCAGTTCGAGAAGGCGCAGAGCGATAAGCAGAAGAAGGCGCTCGCAGGTCTCTTTGATCGTATGAGCGCCGAAGAGGAGAAGCCCCCAGCAACTTCCGCCGCTCAAGAGTAGTAGCGTAGCAACCCACAACAATAATTTATCAACATGCTACACACAATGAGAGGCCGACCTCTCTTGCTACGCTTTTTTGGGGTGTGTGTCTGGGATGTTGCCACTCAGTGCTGCGGCAAGAACTTGTTCAGTGGTGCCCGCAGCGGAAAAGCCTGCCTTAGAGATCCCACTCTGAAACCGCCCTTGCCCTGCGGCGTGTCAAGGGCTGGTAACTGGTCACGGACCCTTTGAACGGTGAGACTTGGAGTGGTCGTTGTGTACCCAGGAGTCACCTGCTTGGCACCTGCGCCCATTGGTCGGTCCAACTAAGCGGACGAATCAGGCGCTGGACAGCGAATAGACGGAACACGAGAAAGGAAAGTGGCTTGCCTGCCTTGCCCCTTGTGCTCCCAACGTTTGCTCTTCTTGTCTTTCTTTCAAACCACGCCGGCAACGACACAAGACCCTCACAAGACCCCTCACAAGACCTCTCACTGACAACTCCTCTGCGGCTCGACGTTGCTTGCTCCACTTGCGCCGTACGTTTCTATCGCTACAAGATGTCGAAGGTGGTGAACGGAAGGAAGAGGCGGGGCGCGTTCGTGGCGGCGTCCGAAGCGGTGGGCGGGCGGCGCAAGATTAAGAAAGAGGTGAAGGAGGAAGATGACTTCGTGCCCACCACAACACCCAAGCGACTAGCCCGACGACGCGGTCGGGGCAGCAGCACGAAGGAGGTGCCCCCAAGCGACGAGGAGCAGGAGTGCAAGGTGGTCGAGTTGCTGACCGAGCTGGTCTCGCTCACCGACTCGCTCTACTCGATTCTGCCCGACTATTCGGACGACGATGACGAAGGTACTGTGCGCGACAAGAAGAGGCGTCGCGTCACCACAGCCGACGACCACAAGACGGCCGCGGCGACGAGTAGCAGCGACGACATCAGTATCGAGGCCCCACACGAAGACTGCTCGGAAGACGAAGGTCGGTCGCAGCAGCTTGAGCTCGAGACGCCCTATGCGGACGACGAAGACAGCGAGAGCGCTGTCTACGATGATTTCCAAGAGACGAAGCAGGACGACGACGACGACGAGCCCTCGACGAGCAGCGGCGACGAACATCACGAGGGGAACGACTACGACGACCACTTCGAGGCCAGCACGAGCGCCGGCGAGGGATCAGGCCGCCTGTGGGAGGCCGGCGACGACCATGCGGTATACGCCTCCTCGGAGTGCTGCATGGTCGACGACAACCGCGGACAGGACGACGGTGAGGAGCTGGACGTCGGGGAGACCATTGGTACCACCCCCGCGAGCCTGGACTTCGGGTTGATTACGGCGAAGTACGAATCGGACGGCGGCTACGTCGGTGAGCAGGCCACGCTCTTCGTCCCGTGGGCCTTCGTAGAGAGTTCGTCGATGTCGATGATGAGCTTCGACCCGGCCACCACGACGCCCCTCTGCGACGATGTCTTCTGGCCGCTGTGCGACGAGGGGACGGACGACTCGACGTCGTGGCTGTCTTCCCTCTCGTTACTGAGCGTGCCGCCGGTCGCGCCCGCGATGCCGACGTGTCGGCTGGCTTGCGAGGAGGAGCTGAGCGACGAACTTTCAACCGAGGCACCACTTTCGTGCGAGGGAACGGTGGAAACATCATCGGCGGCCGACTCATGGTTGAACTCGGTCTTCGTCTAGACGAGGCGTCAGTCGTGCTCCATATACATATACATACACCACAACATGCGATGTACAAACATACACAGAACACATAGCTCCGAATATAGCGGAATATTAGCATAAGGCTGAAGATATGACGAAGAGTACGAGGAGTGTGTTGATAACGAGATGGTTGTTATTAGTTGAGAGAAGAAGGAGAAGGTGGGAAGAGAAGAACGGAGAAGAACAGAGAAGAAGGTGGAAGTGGCACGCATCTAGGCGGGGAGCATATCGCGGACGAACTTGAAGAGCTGAGGGTCGAAGTACTCCTGCAGCTCGTCGCGCGTCACCCACGCGTAGTCCACCACCTCCTTGTTGTCCGGCTGGGGCTCGCCACTCACGTACTCAGCATGATAGAAGAACACCTGGACGCACAACAACACAAGAAGATCATAAAAAGAAACAATTATATCTTCAACTCGCAAGAGATGAGCGACAAGAAGATGCGAACGAAGCAAGTACGCACCTTGGAGCCGTGGTGGCCGTCGTTGTGGGAGTAGTTGTCGGGGTAGGAGTAGGAGTAGCAGCCAGCAGGAGCGTTACTCAAGAAGTGGACCTTCATCCTCGTGCCCACCTCCTCTCGCAGCTCCCTCTCGCAGCACTGGGCGAATGGAAGATTGGCATTTGAGTTTGATCATTCACGAAGGTCCCGCTCAATTAAAATCCTAATGAACAAAAGAAGTGTTGCGTTACCTGACGCATGGTCTCGCCGGACTCGCGTCCGCCCTGCGGGAATTGCCAGGCATGCTCGGTCCTTGGCTTCTGCACGATGAGGTAGAGGTGCGATGCGAGGGCGCGGTTCAACGATTTGCGATCGTTCGCCAGATCGGCCGCTGTGATTCGCGGGGACAGGCGTTCCATCTTGGCCCGCACATCCTCCAGCGTCTCCTCCCTGTACGTGGTCTCCTCCGTCCTCTGGTAGAGCGAGTCGGCTTCATCTTGCTCGCCGCCCTTCTGCTTACCGCCTGCAGCACCCGCCACGTCCGCAACGCCCTCCTTCTTCTCCTTCTTCTTCTTTTGCGTCTTGGAGATCTTGGAGCCCTTCCGGCGATCCTCCTCCATCAGTTCGAGATTGCGCTCCACATTAATGGAGAAATAATTGTCCCTGTCGAATCGGAACCGCTCGTATTGCTGCTCAATGGGATCGGGCGTGGGGATGATGAGGGGCAATCTCTGTACGGCAATGCCACCAACGAGGCGCCATGTCTTGCCCGCCGCAGCTTCGGCCTCCATCTGTCGCAGCCGTTGCAGGTAGGCCCGCTCGTGCTGCGAATGCGTAATTCCCCGCACAAATTGGCGGCTCATCCCCGTCGTCGATGGCCCCACTACCGCGCATGCCGGCACCGCCAGCTGCTGTCGCACACCGCTCCACGCCTTCCTCATCTTCTTCAATCCGATTAATGCAATCCAACGAAGAAAAGAGAAAAGGCAAGAAATTCTGGCCCGCCAAAGGAAAATTGAAACAACATTGTTTTCGTTTCGTAAATTGATTTCAAACCAACAAACTGTCGAATAGAAAAATATTACTTTATATGTTTGGCTTTGCCTGAACACCACAACCCGATCCGGGCCAGGGTGATCAACCAGCTATCTATATGAGACTATGAACATGATGGGAAATGGTGGGTGCATCAGAGGCCGTCGGCCAGTGCCGAGCGTTCCTGCTCGGGTGCGATCAGGAGCCAGAGCGAGAGGCCGATGAGGAGGTAGTGGGTTCCGAGGGCCAGGGTGGCCGTGATGAAGGCGTTCTCGTCCCGCGCCTCCGCTTCTCGCGACATGTACACCGCGTTCTTGTAGTGCCTCCCCACCTCGGCCAGCACCCAGTGCTCGCGCTCGTAGGCTCGCGTCGGTGCGTCCTCCGATAGCTCGTTGCTACGCGGGTGAAGTTGAGGCTGGTGGCGCTGGCGATGGTCTGCTGACGATAATGACGAAGTAGCGGAATTATACTGGGCGAGTGGCCAGCTGTTGGAGAGTTGGTTGGCCGGTGGCGACGACGATGATGTTGTTGTGGTGGGAGGCGCCAGGGTCCACGGTGGGAGCAGCTGGGCGAAGAGGCACACCCAAACCATGCAGAGGCAGAGCCTCCCTACACCTGCCAACTCTTTCCCTTGTAGAAACTCCATTGCGGTTGTGTCGTTCTGGTTGTCGAGTGTGTCTTGCTGTGGTGGCTGAGTCTGCGGGTAGGAGTAGAAAGCCAGAGGCCCTCGGTTATGATGGTGTGGAGCTCGTCCTCATGCCCCCCCCCATGCGCTTTGTCCCGGCGTAAGAAATAGAAGAAGGAGTCCTGCAGGAAGTGGATGGGCTGGAAGCCGTTGAATTTCTGCCGAATTGCGCGCACTGGGTTAGTCGACACGTGAGCTGGATGATTTCGATGGAAATCAAGGTGACAGTAAGTGAGAGTGTACACACCGAGAACTGGGCAGATGCGGCCGCTGCGGGGAGATTGGTTGTTGACATGTGTCGGCGCTGGCGGGCGACGATTCTATTTTCTGAGTATTTTAGGGCCGAACGCCACAAGCGCCCATTCCCATATCCCAAACCCAGGCCTAACACAGCAGCTGTCACTACGCAAGCAACACCTCCTGCCTTCTTCGTCTTCTTCGACAAACAACCCTACCCTCACAACCATCAACCCCACAAGTCTCAAGTACCCGTAACAAGTTACACAAGTCAGGTACCTGAGCAGCTTCTCTTCTTCTTCTCCATTCATTCTTCATCTTCCATCCCTGCATCAAAATCTTTTGCATCTCGGTGCTGTTGCGGCCTTCACCCCTCTTGCCTTGCCCCCCTCCCTTCCGACTTCGGCTTGGGCGCAATCGCCCACAGGGACTTGTGACTCGATGACGAAGCAGTTGTACAGCAACAATCCCCCTCTCCACCACCACCACCGGCGCAAGGTACCTCCTGGGTCGCACCCATGGTCAGGCCATGGTTAGGTTCGGTTCGGTTTGAGGGGGACGGCGACGTCTACACCAGCCAGACGCCCCGACTCGTTGTTTCCACAGAAGCGCCTTCATTTTTCCTTTTATGTTAAATTTCCTTTTTCTGAATTATTTTGGTTTTTGGCTCAAATTTTAGACGTTCTTCCAAGGGTAATCGTGATTTGTCAGACATTTAACTAATTCAACTATTTTCGTTTTTGTTCTGCAGAAATGAGTACCAGTAGTACGATCAAGATTAACGTCACGAGTCCCCGCACCACCAAGACCACTAGACCCGTGTGGGGCGTCCTCACCCAGCCCACCGACAGCGAAGAGCGCCTCGTCGACTTCGAGGAGCGATATCGGGAGTACGTCCCGGCCTCCTTCGTGCGCTGGCTCGAATCGGGCGGCGCCCGAGTCATCCCCATTCAGTACGTCGACCCCACACTTGAGTGCGGTATACCGCGGAATGTAGTGACTATGAACTGACCAACCAAAACAAACTCCTACAGCTACGACACAGAAGAGCAAGAGCTGCGACATCTGTTCGAGAGCATCAACGGCGTGCTGTTCACCGGCGGTGAGATCACCGACATCTCGTACGAGGCCTTCTTTCCTTGGCCTGTGTCGTGCCGTGTATCGTGTCTCCCTAACTCAGTGTTGTCACATACTCACAGGAATACGCCGTACGGCCACACCGCGAAGCTGCTGTTCCGGTGGGCGAAGGAAGCCAACGATGCTGGAGACCACTTCCCCATCTATGGAACGTGCCAGGGCTTCCAGCTGATGTGCCAGCTGGCCGCCAACAACTTCACTCTCAAGCAGCGCGTCAAGGGGTGCGTGGGCGTCTCGAAACCGCTCGAGTTCACCCACAAGGCCAAGAGCAGTCGCCTGTTCGGCTCGCTGCCGCAACACATCTACAGGACCCTGGCCGAGACCCCGTGCGGTGAGCACATGCACAACTACTGCATCACGCCGCAGACCTTTGAAGGTACCGCTCTACGCGTCACGTTCTTCAAATTCCTCATTACCACCATTTGCACCACCACGTTGACTAAAATATTTGAATTATGCACGTCGCAGAGCACGAAGCGCTGGGTTCCATGTTCGATGTGCTGGCCACCAACGAAGACGCCGAGGGCAAGGTCTTCGTGACCAGCATGGAGGGCAAGAAGTACCCCTTCTGGGCCGGCCAGTTCCACCCCGAGCGCAACGGCTGGGAGTGGACCGAGGACGAGGAGATCGACCACTCGCCGGAGGCCATCGTCGCGATGCACCACATTGCGGCGTTCCTGGTCCAGGAGTCGCGCAAGAGCGGCCACCGCTTTGCCGACAGGGAGGAGGAGCGCAAGCGTCTCATATACAACAACCCGCCGCACCTGCTGCCCACCGAGGAGGAGACCTCCATGTACGCCCAGACCTACTTCTGGCTGCACGACGACGTCGAGGTCGGGCAGGCCTGAAGAAGGTGAGTGAGACCGCACAACACCACACCAGCAAGCAACCGTGAACATATACCATTAATGCACATAGACTGCCAGGGCGTAGTGGTCCGGCGGTGGATGTGGCCCCACCACAATGTTGTGGGGTGAGGCCACATTGTAAATAAAACCATCACATTCCACACATTTTATCATGTCAACGACAACAGCAACGCAACACGTTACGTTCCTTTCCTCTTCTTCTTCTTCTTCCTGCTTGTGGAGGAAGAAGTGGTAGTGGTTGGTTGTTGGGCGGCGAGGTGGTCGATCATCTTGAGGCACGCCTCCAGGTCGGCGTTGACCTCCCGCACGGTACGGAGGCTGCCCGCCGTGCCGCCCACGCCCAGGCCCGTCGCCAACGCGCCAAGACTCGCCGTGTCGCTTGACTGCCCGTGCAACAACATCAGTGCGTGTCGTGTTGCGTGTATTGCGATTATTGCGTGTCGTGTTGCGCGACAAACCTCGTCTTGACCTGGCGGCGGCAACTTGGCGACGGATTGTCGGAGCCCGCGTAGCTTGCTCAGGTATCGGTCGAGTGCGGCCACGTCCTTGGTCTCGTCCCGGGCCTTTGCGTTCTGCTCCTCGAGCACCCGCATCTGCTCGCCCAACTGCGTGTGTCGTTGGTCGTTGGTCGTGTAAGACGAATGTCAACCGCACGCGCTGCAATCACACAAATCGACATGGGCGAGGAGAGCGTACGACGGCTCGTTCGCGTTGGATGGCGAGGAGCTCCCTGCGTTTCTTGAGCACCCTCGCACGGCTCTTCGACTCGGCCTGCTTCAGGGCATAGTACGTCGACGTCGCATCGACCTGCACACACCACCGCACACGCAAAGAGGAGAGGGGGGGAGAGAGAGAGTCATCAGAATGTGAAACGCACGGGCGACAGGGGGGGGAGAGACGAATGGATCATACGATCTCCTGGAGCGCGTTCTCTACGGCGTCGTGGAAGCGGGCCAATTCTTGGCTTCGTTCCTCGTCGATCTCGCCCTCGAAGCTCACAATCCCGTCCAGGACCGCCCGCGTTATGATTTCAGGTTCCTGCGCACGCACCACACCACGCACGTCAGTCACACTCGTGTCGTGCCATTGGTCGTGCCATTGGTCGTGTCGTGTCGTGTCGTTGGTCGTGTCGTTGGTCGTGTCGTGTCGTGTCGCACACGGAGGGGAGCCAAGTAGTAATACCTTGGCCGTCATTTTCAGGCCGAGACTTGTCCAGTGGGTCCACTCGACGCCGTCCTCGTGCCCGTTCTCGGCCTCGGTCGTGTCGTCCACCGGCTCTGCAGGCGCCACACCCCCCGAGTCAGCCACACGCAGTGCCGTTGCGCGCGTGTGCGGTGGTGTGTGGGTGTGCACCTGTTCTCCGATTCTTCGTTTTGGTCGGCTCGACGTTGTGGTCGGCATCGTCCGCGCGGGTGGCCTTGTCCTTGCCCTTCGCCTCGCGCAGCCGCTCCCGCTCCCGCTCTCCCTCCCGCGCCGCCCGCTCCTTCTCCGCTCGGATCCGCACCTCCTGCTCC
>CACVKS010001281.1:0-10973 GCA_902749335.1 Acanthamoeba triangularis
TACTTACGCGGAGGTGAATGTGCGCACAGAAAGGAGATAGCTGTCGATGGCGCGGCGTGTACGCTGGACATCATGGACACTGCTGGCCAGGACGAGTACAAAGGTAACACATTTATTTTATTTTATTTTAAAAAAGTGTTAGTTTTATTTTTGTTCGACCAAAATCACGTGATTGGTGGGTTGCTCATCACCCACCTTCCCTTCCGACCCACCGCAGCGCTGATGGACCAGTACATGAAGAACGCGCACGGGTTCCTGATGGTGTACAGCATCACGTCGACGACGAGCTTCGAAGCGATGAACAAGTTCCACGAGAGCATCCGCCGAGTGCACCCGACGGCCCTGCCGGTGCTGCTGGTGGGCAACAAGGTCGACCTTGAGAACGACCGCGAGGTCCAGAGCGCCCAGGGCGAGGAGTGGGCCAAGAAGCACCACACGGGCTTCATCGAGGTGAGCGCCAAGGGCAAGATCAACGTCGTCGAGACCTTTGAGTGGATGGTGCGCGCCATCGACGAGTGGCGGAAGAAGCACCCCGACCTCAACACCCAGCGCTCGGCCGCCGTCGGCAAGAAGAAGAAGTGCACCCTCTTCTAGAGGGGTGGTCGAGAACATGATGATGTTTTGGTGATGTGTGTGTTTCAGCCACACATTTGGGGCTTTCGATGAGGACCTACAACAGCGCTGTACATACATGGCTTGCAGGCAAACACTGTAGTTTGATGAGGGAACACAAAAGCCACAAGAAGTGAAGCCCCCTAGCTCGAAACGGCCAGTTGTTTTGTCCCTGGCCAATCTCTTCTGAGGTTGGCTGGTTCACGCTGTCCTGGAGCGCCACCTTGTCGCCCTCATCTTCCAAGTCAGTCTGGGGCAGAAGGGCATGTTTTTCTGCGTTTTTCCCTGGCCATTTCTGTGAAGGCCAAAGTGACAGTTGAGAGCAAGACAACAACAACCCTGAGGGATCGTTGGGGTAATGGAACCTCGAATACGGGGGGAGGCTAGTTCTTCGGGCGGGAGGCCTCATTGGACGACCCCGTTCTTCGAGAGGCGAGGCCTCGCGCTAGCGGACGCGATTCGATATGGCGCGATTTTTGCCGAGCAGGCGATCGAGCGCGAGGACAGCGGCAGCATCGACCACGCACTCCTTCGCGAGATGGGTATCGTGCTCGTTGGGCATCGAATCAAGATCTTGAAGGCCCTGCACGATGCGCTAGCCGTTACAACCGGAATGGAGGGCGAAATGGAACCTCATCAACCGAACCGGCCCGCCCCCAGGCCACAGCCCAGCTTGGCGACAAGTGCGGCCACAACAAGCACCACCGCTTCATCTCAGCTTCTTGAATCAGGAGCCGGCCGTGCCTCGTTGAGGTCGCCCGGGCCAACGACAATCTCGGCGACGCCGCCACTTCTCTCGCCCGGCGTCCACCCCACCGCGAAGCGACCTCGAGAGGTCGATGAAGACAAAGAGAGGCACGACGACGCGATGAAGAAGCAGAAGCAGACTCATGTGGACCACATGCTCGAAGAGGAAAAGGAGAAGGGGAAAGAAGTGGAGGAGAAGCAAGAGGAAGAGGAGCGTGAGAGCAGCATCTTCAATGCAGACACGACCGCGGCGGAAGACGCCAAATGGAGTGGGGACTCGGATGAAGAGCACAACGGCAGCGAAAGCGAGGACGAGGACGAAGAAGAGAAAGCGGAGAGCAGCTCCATGACCCAACGCCCCATCCTACGCGAAGGTTCGTTCCTCCTCGCCACCACCACCACCATCACCATCGAGTGTGAGCTGGTGGTCGGCTTTGCAATGCCAGGTCTAACCGCGTCGATCCGGTGCATCAGTTGTCGTGACCCCGTGCGACGAAGACCTGCCGCGCATCGACTTCGACATGGTCAAGGACGGCCAGCTCGACAAGCTCAAGGAGTTCATTCTCGCCTCGTTTCAAGCAGGACAGCAACCACGGCCGCACCAGGTGGAGTGCTGCCCACCACTTGAGCTACATGTGCCTCGTGACCCTTATCTCTCTCACTCACCTGCGAACACACGACACACGACACACACCACAGTGGGAGGCCGTGTTCAAGATCATGCAGGACCTGCTGCAGCCCGTGGAGAACCTCGAGTCGGAGGCCTCAATGAAAAACTTCCTGCTGCAGCACTCCACCGGCAGCGGCAAGAGCCTCACCATCGCGTGCTTAACCTATTGCCTCTACCTCCTGCGGGTAACCCATCTCTCTCTCTCTCTCTCTCTCTCTCTTCACAAGCACCACGCGTTCTGAATCTCTGGCTCTCTCTCCTCTCTCTTTCTCTCTCTCTCTCTCTCACTCTAGGACATTTGGAATGGCAGCCGATTCAAGTACAACAAAATAGTGGTAATGAACGACAGGTAAAGCTTCTGTTTTGCGGTCCGATGTGGCGATGCTCGGTGGAGGTGTGGTGGTGCATCACAAGTCTGGCTCTTACGAGCAGCGTGGCATGGCATGGCATGGCGTACACAGGAAAATATTGGACGAACAGCTGGGCGACACGGTGCTGGACTTCCTGTCAGCCAACGGCATCGGCGATGTGCAGCGGAGCAAGTCCTCGGACCATCTAGCTGCGCTGATGCTAGCCGATCGCCCCAGAGTGATCATCACCACCATGCAAAAGTTCATCAAGCTGGGCAAGGTAAGAGCAGTCCCGGTGGCACACCGCTGCGCGCATGTCACTGCGGGCCATGGACCGTGCAGCTGATCGCTCGTGTCCGGGTTCTACCCGCTCGGTGCTGTGGTCGTAGGTCGACATGGACGAGGACAAGCAAAAGACCATCGCCATCATCGCCGACGAAGCCCACCGCTCCCATGGGCGAAAGAGCACCCGCACGATGCACGGTACTTCGTCGCAAGCGGCCAATCCCGTGATCATGCCTGAGCACTTTCTCACCCCCTCCCCCCTTTCGGTTGAAACCGTTCTCTAGAGTTCTTGACGGGCTTCTCTCGGCAGTCGAACCGTATCTCCTATTTCAGCTTCACGTGCACGCCCAACTTCAAGGCCCTCGAGATGTTCGGCGTGCGCAATGCCAACGGAGCCTACGAGCCTTTCCACTCCTACAGCATCGAGCACTGCATCAGGTGCTCTCTTCGCTCTTCGCTCTTACCTCCTTACTCGATGAGCGTCGTTTATGTCCGAAAGAAAGGTCGACTAACAAGCGTGAGTGCGCAGAGATGGCTATGTGCTCAATCCGCTGTTGAACTACAAGAGCGTGGGCATCTACGCCAAGCTGACGCACCAGAAGAAGGAAGAGGAGTCCTTTGAAGAAGGCACGCCGACCTTTCCCCTCCAGACCCTATTAATTATTATTGGGGGTCCGCTCTCACACGCGCGGCGGTGGGGCGGCGATGTATCTGTGAAGGCCAAGATGCCACGTACCACCTGGTCAAGAGTGCGGCGGATGACCGCGTGCTGCTCCGGGAGAAGGCCAAGTACATCGTCCAGCACTTCGTGAAGGTGCTCGAGACGAAGACCACGCCTACGTTTCGACCCAAGGTAACCCCCTCCCCCGATTCGACCCTCTTCTTTTCCCTCTTCATTATCGCTCCTGCCTGTATCGGCCCCACCCAACTGACGCGGTCTGGCACGACGTCATCCCGCGCAGGCCATGCTCATTGCCAGCAGTCGCAAGCACATCATGTGGTACAAAGAAGAGATCGAAAAGCTGCTGTCCGACAGACCTCGCGACAAGGTAACCGCCCAATGCCCGCCACGGCGCTCGCTCGCAACTTTCTCTTCGTCGTCGTCGTCGTCATTATTAGATCAATCTTTTTGATGGTGGTGGCCTGGGTCAGCGTTTCGGGGTGGTGGCGGCCTTTACCCAGTTCCTCTATGACGGCAAGCGGTTGGCGAAGGAGACCGATATGGCGGTGAACGGCAAGTACGCCAAGGACATCGTCAAGTTCTTCAAGGACCCGGCCTCAAGCGTGAAGCTCATCATCGTGGCCGACAAGTTCCAGACCGGATTCGATGAGCCCATGCTCCACACGCTGTACATAGACAAGCGTCTACGCGGCTCCAACGCCGTCCAGACCATTGGTTCGCTCACACCTCCGTTTGCGTGTGGTGCGTGTGCCGTGGTGGTTGCGTGCGCAAAATCTAACTCCCTCGTGACTGTCGCTTCTAGGGAGGGCGAACAGAGCGGCGCCGGGCAAGGTGGACACGTGCATTGTAGATTTTGTGAATAGCCGAAAAGACATCGGCCAGGCGTTCGCCCTCTATTGGAAGATTACGACCCTCAAGTGCCATGCCAACCGGTGCGATCTCGCCGCCCTCGATCTCCCCTTACGAGTCCCCACACACTGACGTCGAGCCGGCCACGATTGTACAGCACTCCGCAGGAGGCCAAGCTTGACCGAGTCTCGACACGGCTGCTGCAGGTGCCCGGGCTCGAGCAGAAGTCGCTGCAGACATGTGCGTGTGCACACCACAACCACTCGCTCGCTCGCTTCACGCCACCGTGTGCGCTTGGAAATGGCCGTCAGGGCTAACCGGCTGGCGGCGCGTCATATGGCCATAGGCATGGACCATATTACGATTGAGGATGCCCTGCGAATGAAGGCCCAGAACAGGGACCGGCTGATCGAAGACGACCTGCGCCAGTATCTGGCGCTGTGCGATCGTCTGCAGGTGGAGAACGCGCGGATTCCCTATTCGTTCATCCGCCGCCTTCTGCAGGAGCTGGCCCAGTTGCGCCATCGACGCAAGATCGACACCTTCCAAGCGCTCCTGGACAACGTCACCATCACCATCGAGAAGATCGAAGAGGAAAAAGGTTCGTCTGTCGTCGTCGTCATCATTGTCATCGTCTTCATTCTTTTTCGAAGCTCTTCGCTCTTCCTCCCCCCCCCTCCTACAATCCCTGGTGGTGGTCTCATCTCCCATCCGCGCAGGCGCCATATTCCTGGGGCCGGATGGGCAGGTGCTGCAGATGCCCTCCGATGAGACCGCCAAGAAGCGATTGTTTAGGCAGGAGGTACCACTTATTGCCCCCCCCCCCACTGCGCGCGTTTGTGTGTCGTGTGTGACGAGTCGCGTGTTGGGGGGGTGCACTCAGCTCACACGCACCGTCCGCATTCCTGTACCTGCGCTGCTGTAGACAATGACGTCGGACCAGATCGTGGAGGCGTCCAACCACGAGTACCATCGGCGGGTGAGCAACATGTGGGGCGAGCCCAAGCCGTCCGACGACCCGGCCGGCGTGCCCGAGATCGACAAGAACACACTCGAGTTCGCCCAATCGATCTGGGCTTCGCGGCGACGGGCCTCCGGGTCGGAGGTACGTGGAGCTCCGGCTGCTTGCCTCGCGCTGACGCAGAGGGGCCGGCTCTCTATTCTATTCTATTATAGCGATCATCAAGTCTCATCCGCGCTTGACCCTCTTCCTCTTCCCCCCCCCCAAATGATCTCCACAGCCACCGCCGACGGAGGCGGAGAAGAAGCGGGCCAAGGAGCGGCGGCTGGTGGTGTCGCGCGACGCCTACAGTGTGCTCGACCGTGAGGAGTTTGCCCGCCGTGGACGACTGCCGCAAGCCACGCGACCCGCTGCTCGAGACCGCGCACCCTCACCCCCGCTGCACTTATCATTCTCATCGTCTTCATTGTCATCGTCGTCGTCTTCATCTTCATCAGCATTATCATTATCCTCTTCATCATCGTCGTCATCTTCTTCATCTTCATCATCTTCATCATCATCGACCCTTCCTTTTAGTCCATTGCCGATTCCGATTTTATCTTCATCGACGGCTGCCGCTGCTCAGCGGTTGACCTCGTCCGAGCCATCCCTACCCTTCGCTTCGTCGTCATCGGCATCGACATCGACGTCAACTTCCTCATCGCCTTTGCGCATGTCTTCGGGCGATGACGAGCGCTCATTGCGACGGACACGAGGTACACAGGCGCATCTCACCATTGCTTCATTCAATCACACTGAACCCTCATCTCACCCGCGATCGGCGCGTGTGCCCAGAGCGTCGACCGCCGCCCCTGCGCCACCTGATCCAGCTCCTCTCCTCCGCCACATGCGACGACAAGGACCGGCGAAAGGCCCTCCGCGCCATGCGGGACCACGTCACCCTCGGTACGACTCATTATTATTAATACTACGCTCCAGCGCCGCCGTTTCTCGTCTGACCTGTGTGGGTGTGTGTGTGTGTGTACAACGTTTTGTTGTAGAGGAGAGCTGGGCGCTGGTGCGGGATCTGGACGGGCTGCGGCCGCTCATCGAGCTGATCACCAACCGGGAGCGCAGCGTCCTGGAGGACATCTCCAGCAACCTCTCCGAGCGCGGCTGGGCCATCGCCGCCCTGAGCGAGCTCGCCCGCGACGGTAACCCCCATTGACAACACAACATTATATTATTTCTTACCAGATATATAGAGTATTATAGGGTTTATATATATATATATATATATATTAGTATTAGTATTATTACCATTTATTATTGTATGTACTATTTTTCATTGCTTGTAATTTGGTTGGTTGGTTGTTAATGATGGTGGTGGTGGTGGTGGTTTGGGCCGCGAGTAGAGCAAAACAGGGAGGTGATGAGGGAGCTGCAGGGGATTGCGCCGCTGCTGCGGCTCTTGTCGCCCGCGAGCCAGACGCCGCCCTACATCCAGGAGCTCGCGCTCAAGGCCCTTCGCAACATCTGCCTCGACAACGGTGCGTGTGTGTAGCGTGTGTGTCGCGTGTGTCGCGTGTGCTGTGTGTTCTGACTCGGCGACACAGGGGCCAACCAGCGGCTGGTGCGGGAGCAGGGCGGCCTGCCCGACGTGCTCGCTCTCCTCCTGCAGACCGACAACCACCACCTCCAGCTCGAGGCCGCCGGCACCCTCTCCGTCCTCTCGCACGATGGTACCCCCACTCTCCCTCCCTCTCGCTTGAGCGAGCACCCAGTATTAATTAATTCTGTCCTTTTCTCTTTTTTTCTTCTTTTCTTCTTCTTTTCTGTGACAACAGCGGAGGCCTGCGTGTGGTTGAAGGAGCACGCCACTACGCTGCGGCAGCTGCTCGAGTCGCCGATCACGCCGCAGCACCAGCCCCAGCTGCTGGCCAGCCTCTTCCACATCGTCAAGCGGCTGTGCCAGATCGATGTCAATTTCCGCAAGCAGTCGATGAAGGACGAGGCCCTGTGGCATCTGACCAACCGACACGCACACGCGCTCCTAGAGAGGTAACCCACACGACGCACACGACGCACGACACACACGACACACGACACACACGTTTCGGTTGGGTGCTTAGCACAATACTGTGTGGGGTGTTGGTCAGTCTGGCGAGCGAGGCACAATCGCTGCGTTCGTTCCTCGACCCGGCCAACTTCAACCACTTCCTGCCGAGCAAGCGCTTCGTGCCCAACCTCCAGCGAAGCAGGAACGAGATCACCGGCGAAATCATCGAGACCCACCAGGGCCTATCCTCTTCGTCGTCGTCGTCAACCTCGACGAGTTCGTCGTCGTCATCGCACAACGGCCTGGCCGGTGGGTACGCAGGTCTACGGCGCAGCCGCTCGTCCAGCGTGCGGGAGCCGTCCGCTTCGCACAAGAGGAAGCGCGAGAACGGACCGGAGAGCGGTGGTGCACCCACAGCACCGCCTGGTCCCGTCGCTGAACCCAATCTCACTGGCGGCGGCGCCGCCGCATCCGCGCGAGCCGGGCGGCCTGGACCTCCCGCGCATATTCTGGTGCGGCGGATGCGGTCGAACTCGGCACCCATCGTCAAGCCGCAGAGCCCTCGCCAGCAGGCCTTCAAGAGGACCCGGACCGACGAAGCAGCGTCCAGCACCACAGGCGTGGAGGTGGAGCAGGGACAGGCAGCCAATCCCATTTTGTCATTGCAGTAGCGCGTTACCACCTTTATATTATTAAACATGTTCTCCTCAACCACAAACTGGCCACGTTGGCAACGTTGCCTCCTGCCGGTCGAGGTTGAAGCGCGGGAGGACCCAAACTCGATATCTCTCTCTCTCTCTATTCGCCAACAACACTATGTTGTCGGTCAGGAGAGCATGCGCAGGTGTTGCATTCGCTCAACGAGCCGCTGGGTCTGAGCGTCGAGGCTCGACTGCATCGCGAGCGCCTTGCCCTTCCTGTCCCGCCGCCGCTCGCTGCTGTCGCTGTCGGACTCGGGGTCCGTGGAGTGGTGTCCGTTCTCGTACACCGCCCTTCCTCCACCCGGCTCGTCGTCCTCCTCCACAGCTCCCTCTTGCCGGTTATTGTTATCGTCCTCCTCCCCCTCGCTCAGCTCGAAACTAAAGTCTTCCGCGTCTTCGTCCAGCTCGCTCCCTCCTGCGAATCCACCGGGTGAGTCGGAGCGCGACCGCACCACCGCACGCAACACTACGCAAGAGACGGACCTCGGGCGGGACTGCCGTTGGCTGAGAAGAGTGATCGATTGAGTCGGGGGTTGGACGAGCCGCCGCCTCGGTCGCCGCCGTTGCTGAGACTGCCCCGCCTGGGGGTCATCGAGAGGTACTCGGGATAGGGCGACTCCTCGCCCGCACGGCTGCCGGCGTCGTCCGTGTATTCGTCCTCGTCACCACCATCACCGTTACCACCGTTGGCTTCTTCTTCGCCGGCGCTGGAGGCCTCGGTGTCGGTTGACACTGCTCGCCTCCGCGCGGATGCCGATGCCGGCACCGGTGTCGACGACGAGGGCGCAGCGCGTTGGGTACTCTTCTGGAGGGACTGCCGAAACTGCTGCCAGCTGGGCGACGGAAGCGCTGATGACGACGACGAGGCCGGCGACGACGGGAACGGCGCCGACTCCTTCACTTGCTCTACACACCGGCGAACAACAACAACACCGAACAGACGTGCATGAGCGGCGTCAGAGTGTTATATAACAGTTCTGGTCGGTTCGCGTACTGGTGGCTCCGACGCTGAGTCCGGATGGCCCGGGTCGGCCGGGCATCTGAATCCGGACGTTGGGGCCCGGTGTCCTCTTGGCTCCCTGCTGCTGGTGGTGGCCACCGTGTCACTACGTGAGTGCGCACCACACGACACGCACCACACGCGCGACACGCACGACACGCACGACAATCGGCTTACCGTGGTGGTGGTTGCGGTGGCGGTGGGGCGCAGGGCTGACTTGGGGGTCTTCGTGCTCGCTCCGCCATTCGAGGCTCCGGAGCCGGAAGCAACGGGCGTCTGCGGGGGCGGCGGCATCGCAGGTGCCGCGGCCGTTGCGTGGCCGTTGCTGCTGGTCGAGGCCTGTCGAGGCCGGGTCTGCACCGGGGTGGAGAGGGCCGAGATCGGCGCCGCCCGCATCGCGGACCGCTGTTCGATGTAGAGGGCCTCCTTGTCCAGAAGCTGTTGCTCGCGTTGCTGCACCACCCACGTGCGTTGGTGGTGGTGAGACACGACACACACGCGCGCGCACGGCGTGCGGCAGCTGCGAGTGGCGGACGTACATAAAGAATATCTTCTCGCTGCTTGAGCGACTTCTCCCGCGCTTGGATCAACTTTTCCCTCCGGTCGATCTCTTCGCTCTTCCTCTGCCGAGATAATGGAAAGGGCCGGAGCGCAGTGAGCCACAATGGAAAGAAAAAGAAAAAGAAAAAAAGAAGAAGGAAAAAGCCACTTGCGCCGCTAAGGCATCAACCACTGATGAAAACAGAGAGAAAGGACGGCGTGGAACCAACCTTGGCCAGCTCGATGGCGGTCACGAGCGCCTCCATCTCGCCCAGGTGCGAGTCGAGCTGCTTTCGCTTGAGGTCGATCGACTCCTCCGCCCTCTGCGCACGAACCCAAGACACCCCAGCTTAGCAACGCACGTACACACAACACACACGACACACACGACACACACGACACAGAAAAGACGCCAAAAACGTTGCTGAACCTTGAGCTGGCGCTCCTTGTCGCTGCGTTCGCGCGCAAACTGTCTGCGCTGCTCCTCGAGCGCCCGGAACCGGTTCTCGAGCTGTCGCTCCTTCTCCTCGACCTGGGTGCGCAGGTGGAGCAGGACCGTCTCCTCCTGCTTCATCTCCTCCTCCCGGCGCTCGACTTCGGCCAGCACCTGCTTCCCCTGCTCCCGCAGCCGCGCTCGCTCCTCCTCCAGCGCCTCCTGCATTTCCCTCTCTGCGCCCTCTTCGTGTCAGTGGCCACACGCACACGACGCGCGCGCTGACACGGGGCGGCGCTCACCTTTGGTGGCGAGCGCGGTTTCCTTGTCCTGAAGGTGCTGCGCGAGGGCTTCGTGCTGCTCCACCTTCTTCTGGAACTCCTGAATCCGCGCCCACAGCTTCCGCTTCTCGGCACTGACCACCTCTGGACCCACCAACGCACACGCACACGTCGCACATCGCACGCGCATGAGACGGGACAGCGAGAGGGAGAGAGAGAGAGAGAGAAGTGCGGGAAGGACCTTCTCGCTGGGCGAGCGCCTGCTTCTGCTGCTCGACCTTGACGTACTCGTGTTCGATCTTCTTCTCCACCTCCTTGAGCTCGTGGTGCAGGAGGATCGCCGCCGAGAACGCGTTGGCCGGCCCGGCCGGAGGCCCGGTTGACGACGATGACGACAGCGGCGCGCCCGCCGCAACCGCCGACGAGCTGGAGCTCGGTGGCGAAGGCGTCGCGGCGTGGGCCTGGTGGTGGGCGTCGTCGGCGCGCCGCTGACCGGTCGGCGGCGGCTGTGTCGGCTGCTGCGAGGGCGCTGCGAGCTGCGAGGGCGACAGGGCCGAGGACGACGGAGATGACGAAGAGTAGTAGGACGAGGCCGAGGGAGAGGTGGTGAAGGGCGTGGAGAGGATCGAGGTGACGAGCGGCGGCGTGTACGACGCCGAACCCGCAGCAGCCCCGGCGTGCGGGGTCCGCGAAGTCGAGGCGTGCGCGTGCGGTGGGTGCCGGTGCGAGTCGACCAGCGGCTGATGACCGGCGGCGCTGCTGTGTGCACCGGCGGCCGGCGCGCGCGATTCATAGGAAGACGAGGCGACGGCAGAGGTGGCGGA
>CACVKS010001282.1:0-10966 GCA_902749335.1 Acanthamoeba triangularis
GAAGGTGGTGCCGCTGCCGAAGCCGACCAGCATGAGGCAGATGAGCATGGCCGCGTAGGACTCCTTGTCGGTGAAGGACATGCCGGCGTAGCCGGCCGACGTGAGCACGGCGCCGATGAGGCCCGTCCACATGGCCCCGAAGCGGTCGTTGACGTAGCCCGCCGGGAAGGTGAAGAAGAGGCCGATGATGCCCAGGGACGAGAGGAGGATCATCAGGTTGTCGCTGAGCCCGGTGTCGTTCTGGATGTGGCTGGCGATCGTATTGAACGCGTTCTGTGCTCCCAACAACATTGTAGAAATATATATATATATAAGAGTGTGCGGTGTGTGGTATGAGTCGTGTGTGGCGTGTGCGGTGGTGTGTGCGGGAGGAGCACCGTGGTGCCGGACTGCAGGCCGATGATCATGGCGCAGATGAGAGCGACGGCGCGTCGGGCGATGATGATATATCGTCGTCGTCGCTGCTCCTCGAAGCCGTCTGCGCAATACAACAATATAAAATCATATATAAATAAAGGAAATCAAGTTTAAAACTGTTTGCGTGGTTGGGGAGATGATGGTACCGCGCGTGACGAGCGGCGTAGTGAAGTCATCTTCGGTGTAGCTGTTGATAGGACCTCCCTCCATTTTGTAAAATTAATCTCAAATTTGAAATCGTTTTCGTCCCTCAATCGCTCCTTCTTCCCAGAATCCTTGGTCGAGAGAGCCGGGCGACTATCTATCGCTTGGCTGGCGAATGATGGCAACGATGTGAGCCGTTGTGGGCGGTGGGGTGCCGGAGAACATAAACAAGAAAAGAAAGAAATAGCCACAGCGGCAACCGTCACGCCGAAAAGAAAAAGAGAATGGTCGATGTAAGAGTCACCTTTACACAACCAAAGCATAGCATACCATCGGCCATCCCAGGCTATCGCCGACACCTGTCCAGACAGTACGTTTCTCTAGTTAAAAAGTACCCAATAGGAGAAATAAATAAAATGTATTTGGGTGGTGGTAATCAGAGGCCTAGCCGCCAGAAGTGGTAGGAGACCCAGAACAGGGGCAGCCGCGCCAGGATGAACCCCACGTTGGGGTAGAAGAAGCTCCCGCCCCAGTGCTCCACCACCATCTTCGTGATGAAGATCTGCGCAGCACACGACACGGCACATGGCACGACATCAGAGACGAGCTCGAGCGTGCAAGCAGCACGCCATCACCAGCGATCATCGTACCTGAGAAAAGTTGACGATACCGGCGCTTGACAAAGTCAGGCCGTTGAGGGTGCCAAAATAGGTATCGCCAAACCTGTGTCGGTTGTGTGCCATGTGCCGTGTGAGCCGTCAAAACAATTCGGTGCACAGTGGAGACTGGCATCGTACACTTTAGCGACGAATGCGTAGCAGGCCGAGAAGCCCAGCAGCCGGTAGGCCGCCCAGAAGGCGAAGGTCACGATCTGAAGCGGGAGCACCGGGATCAACGCCAATACGTTGATGCCTGCAAAATAAAAATAAAAGTTAGCCATTCACCGCCATAGAGCTAATGTAATGGATGGGCCAGGCACGCACCGATGCCGAGGAGGTTGATGACGGCGTAGGTAAGGGCGAAGCCCTTCTTGTCCATAAGCCAGCCGTAGACGGGAATGCCCAGCGCGCCCAGCGGCGTGATCACGTTGAGCAACACCGTGTACGTGGCGTCTAAAGAAAAAGAAAAATTAAATCAATTGTGATGTTGCGAATGAAGTAATACAATTTAATATAAAAACGAACCGTCGTCGCCCATGCGGAGAAGTTGGTCGGGTCCGGTGCTGATGTAGTACTGGAGGCCGAAGATGTTGATGACCGTGAAGACGGCGTTGATCCACCACGGGGCCGAGAACAGCTGCTGCCAGAACGGTCGGCCCTTCAGCTCCGCGATCCGTTCCTGCGCCATGCGCTTCTTTCGCTCCTCCTCCGTTTCCATCTGTTGTTACCGCACCACCGCACGCGACACGTGCTTGAGAACGGCACAAAAAGAGAGAGAGAGAGAGAGAGAGAGAAGAGTCAAAAAATAAAAACGGTACCTCTTCAAAGGGCTCCATGCTGTCCTCGCTGTCGCTGCGTTCGAGTTTGTTCTGTACACTGTTGTCTGTCACTGTGTTGTGTGTTGTGTGTGTGGTGAGGTGGGCAGAGATGAGTCGCCAGAGGGTTGTGCGCCGGATCGGCGGAGGGAAAGTAGGGCAGGGTACTGGGCTGGAAGGCCTTGTCGGGCCAGAGGAAGAAGGAGGAGACGCAGATGAAGAGGAGCACGAAGGCGTAGCCAATAAATAGGAATTCCCTGGTCAGCCCTCCGTCGCTCAAGGAGATCACTTGCTGCATGTGGACAACTGGGAATCAGCACGTCATACACCACCAATGACACACCGCACACAACCAATGGCACGCAACACGCAACACGCAACACGCAGAATGGCAAGACCAAACCTGAAAGCCAAGGAAGAGGAGACCACTGATGGCGAAAGCGCCGTTAAACGCCGCAATCAGCATGGCCTGTGGGAGTTGCGTGTTTATACATCCAATAATCGGTTAATGATGAGGTTCACGTTGGCCGTGTTGGTTGGGAGGTGTCGCGTGGGAGGTGCGAACCTTATTGCCGGGATAGAGATTAGAGAGGTGAATAACGCCCAGATGCAGGGCCGGCCCGCCAAACCCCATAAAGCCAAAGCCAACAAAAAACCAGTCGAAACCTGCTCTTGTGATTTAGCTGTCTCGTGTCGTGCGGTTTGCGTATGTTGTTGTCGCGTGTGTACCGTGATCGTTAGAAAAAGCGACGAGGAGGGCGCCGGCGATGGAAATGAGACTGCCGACGCACGCCGTGATCCTCGGTCCGAATCGGTCGAGGCAGAGCCCCATCACAAACAGCGAAATCAAGAGGCTCGAAATGCCCGACGTCGCTATCCTGCCGTGGCGCGAGCATCACTACTGTCAGCACTGGGTCCCCCAATGCGTCTTGCGTGTGCGGTGTGTGCGGCGGTGTGTGCGGCGGTGTGTGCGGCGGTGTGTGCGGCGGTGTGTGCGCACCGGTTAAAGAGGATTTCTTGCTCTGGGCACTGATCGGACATGAACAACGTGAACAGAAGGTTACGTCAGCGCCACCGCACACGCACACGCACACGCACACGCACACGCACACGCACACGCACACGCACACGCACACGCATGAGCTCGGTACCTCGATGCCTTCTTCGATGGTGGTGTTGTTGCCCTGGCTCGGCGGGTGCTCGATGAGCTCGTCGGTGCCGCAGCGGTTGGCGTAGAGGTGCTCGGCGCGGAGCATGAGGAGGAACGCGGGCCAGCCGTAGACGGTGCCGCTGATCCAGACGGACTGGAAGAGGGCGATGCCGAGGTAGAGGCCCCGTCGCTCGAACATGCGGAGCTGCTTGTCCGAGTAGCGCGGACCCAGGAGTGCCCGCTTCTCCCCCTCTTCGTCTGCATCCTCGTCCTCGTCGATCATGTTGTTGTATGCCTCTCCTTTCATCTCCTGGATTGTATTGAAATTGAATTTTATTATTAATTTTAATCGAAAAAAATGTGTGAGATTAATCTCGAATTGAGAGATAACTAAATGCCCGTGGCTCATTCTCCCGCATGCACATGCACAAGGTGGAGGGCAATATTACCTAACGTCACGCCGGATCTGCAGCAATCAAATAAGTAGAATAAAAATAATAAAAATAACTGTCATTATTTATATTACGGTTTGCGGGCCTTCCGTAACTTGCCGGCGAGGTTGGCGGCGCTACAACTGTTCCTCGAGGAAGCGGGGACGCCACGTGTCACCTTCATCACCTTCACCTCCACCAACTGGCGCGCCCCAACCATGATGTGGCCTTGTGTGGTGTATTGGCGTTTGTGGTCAGTGGCTGGTGAGGGCATCGGGCTGGTAGCGGGGCTTGTAGCCCAGCTTCTCGGCCACATGCTCGGCGATCGCCGGCGATGATGTCAACCCGGGCGACTCGATGCCCAGCAAATTCACCAGACCTGTCGTGTCGTGCCGTGTGTGTCGTGTGTCGTGCCGTTAGTGTGTCGTGTGTGTCGTTCGTGTCACGTGTGTCGTGTCGGCCCAAAAGAGCAGAGCGGCCAGGGAGGAGCAAGGGTGGTGGCCACGTACCGGGGAACCCCCGCGCGCTCTCCTCCTCAATGAGGAAGTCGCGGAAGGGCTCGCCTGGCCCGGCGAGCTTGGGCCGAATCCCCGAATAGTCCGCGTACAGCGCATAGCGCTCCACATCGGGCAAGTATCTAGCCACACGCAGCCAAAAAGACTGTCACCCTCTGTCGTGTGTGCCGTGTGGTGGTGCGTGCGCGGTGGGAGGTATGCATACGTACTTGGTGATGGCCTTGTGTGCGTCGTCGAGGTGGTATTCGTAGACCGTGTAATCGGGCGCGGCCCACGGATCCGTTGGTCTCTCGATGTAGAACGCATCCGGGCCGAAGCGCATGTGCCCGGCCAAGTCGATCGTGACATGCACGCCCAGGCCCTTCGTACCGAACGCCAACGTTTGATTCAAACTCCATGTGTGCTGTGCTGTGTGTGTGTCGTGTGCGGCGTGAGTGGTGGCGTACCTTGAGATTCTTTTCGGGGACCGGATAGATGAGCCGCGAGACGAGCGTCTTGCGCGAGTAGGCGTAGTAGTTGCCCTTGCAGTAGTACTGCCGGTAGTGTGCAGGGAACGCGTCGCCGAGGGCCATCTGGGCCACCAGATCGGCGTAGAGTCCGGCGCAGTTCACCACGCTACTCCGGTGGGTCGACCAGCATCAGATCAGAGTTCTGTGCGTGACCAGCGAGTAGGGGAGTAAAGTACCTGTCGGTCTCGATCAGGCAGCGCTCGCCCTCCTTGTCGACAGTATCAACAAGATACCCGCTGTCGCTCTTGGCTGCCAACATCAACCACGACGGTCAGACAAATAGATAGAATATGGACACATATAGCAGATGATCATCGGTACCGATGCTGACGGCCTTGGTGTGGGTGACGATGTTGCTGTCCTCGTTGGCGGTGATGCGGCCTTCGAAGAACTGCATGATGGCATGCGAATCGAGGATGCCGGTGGACGGGCTCACCAGCGCTTCCTTGCATCGCACCTTGGGCTCCTCGGCCTACACGCCAGGCAACGTCACGTCACGATATGACCCTGGTGTTGTCGTGCGTGTCGTGCGTGTCGTGTGTCGTGTCTAGCAGCAGCCAAATAACGCACCAATCGCGTGGCTTCAGAGATGAAGTGCAGCGGTACGCCCAGCCTCTTGGCCTTGACCTCGAGGTCGGCCAGGAACTTGGACTCTTCGTCGTTCTGCGCCACGACCCACTTGCCTGCAATCAAGAAAACAAACGGCCGCCGCCGTGCGGTGGTGGGCCACAACCTCAGCTGCGAGCGAGTAGTGGCTAGTGATCACTTTGCCCCTGTTGTGCCCACGCAGAGTCGAAGCGAGCGATGGCGCACCAGTGTTCTTCCAGGGGAGCGAATACTGCTTGCAGGCCTCGGTGAGCATCAGCTTGCCCTGGAGGTCATATCACCACCACAGCAACCGGTTCAGGTTCAGCTTCCTGAATGTTTTGGGAGAGCAAGAGTCCGCGGACGTACGAGGATGCAAAGCTTGGTCTTGAGCGATTCCTCGGGGTAGTACAGGCCCGCATGCAGCACCTCGCTGTTCCTCGAGCTCACCTTCAGGAAGCCGTCAGACGTGCACTAAGCAATACAAGGTACAAGACAAGGTACAACCTACCTCCTCACCGAGTACGGTGTTCTTCTCAAGCAATATGGTAGAGCCCTCCCTGCTGAGTCGTGCCGCAGTGGCCAACCCCACCTGTCCGTCACTTAAGAATCAACAAATCCAAAATTTGTTGAGAGAGAGAGAGAGAGAGGAGCTCGTACGACACCGCCACCAATGACCACGTGCTTGACGCTCAGATCTGCGGCTGGCCTCATCACGCGCAAGGAGGCCCTCATCTTGAGCAGTGCTCACCGGGGAGGCACAATAGCAAAAGGAAAAAGAAACAGAAAACAAGAGAATAAACACAAAAAAAACACAAAGATGGCACAGGAATCAGAAGAAGTGTCAATGGCACTGGAGGTGAATCCAGAGACGGCAGTCACCATCCGGGCACTGGCAGCAGCTACTGAGGCCGTCACCGCCAACGTCCGCAAGATCAATGAGACCATGGACCGGTGCGCCCCCATTTTATTATTTTTAATAATAAAATAAATAAATAAATAAATTAAACGTGGATAGATTGAATATACTATACTATTATCTCATCGATGCACAGAATACTGCAGGGCAAGGAGGTTGTGGACGACCTTCACGCACTAATTGTACGCTCCACGTCTGTCCTCCGCGAGTGAGCCTGACTGAAAATGCGCATCACAGGAGCAACACAAGCGGATTGTCAGCCAGCGACGAGCCCAAAGCATCACCCACGTCGAAGAGCTCTAGCAACACACACACGACACACGACACACACGACACACACACGACACACACGCAGCAGAGGAAAAAGCGAGCTTCATTGGACCCAGTTCGGGAAAAGTGTTCAGGGCTCGTCCTTGTGCAGATCGGGCGCGCTCAGGATGTTGCTGCCGCCCTTCTCCTTGCTTTCCTCCTCATCAATGTTGATCCTCTCCACCACGAAGTTGTGGTTGGTGTAGATGCAAAGATCAGCCGCCACCTGCATGGTGCGTCGTGTCGTGTCGTGTCGTGTCGTGTGCGTCGGTGTTAGTCGGTGCTCTTGGTCGTTGGCTTCGGCAAGGTGTAACACCTTCATGGACTTGAGGGCGATGGTCTCGGCGTCGATGTCGGGCATGTCGATCATGCCTCGAGCGCAGGCCAGCGCGTAGGTGCCGCCCGAGCCGATGGCAATGATGCCGTCGTTGGGCTCGATCACGTCACCGGTGCCCGTCAGGGTGAGCGAAATGTTCTTATCGGCCACCACCATCATCGCCTGTGGGATTGTGCGTTACGCTTTGAGAGATCAGCACGAGTTAAAGCCAGCCAAGGGGGTGGGCGACGGACCTCGAGTCGCCGCAGGTATTTATCGGTCCTCCACTGCTTGGCCAAGTCCACGCAGGAACGCAGCAGCTGGCCCTGGTGCTCCTCGATCTTCTCCTCGAGACGTTCGAACAGCGTGAAGGCATCGGCAGTGGCGCCTGCAACGACAGATCCCACAACACCGAGTCATGAGCCAGGCGCACGGAACACGTACACGCACCACCGCACGCGCACACACGAAAGGAACAAGAGGAGCGTACCGGCAAAGCCCGCAACGATGCCGGGACGGATCTGGCGGACCTTGCGTGCGTTGGGCTTCACCACGGTGCTGCCCAGCGTCACCTGCCCGTCGCCCACCATCACCTGCACACCGTGACCAGCATCAGCACGCCCACACACACAGCACCGAGCATACAAGCGCGTAGAATCAGAAGTCGCGAATGAATCGTGGAGGCTCGCGAGGAATCAATCAATCAACCGAGCGGGACGGTGCGAGTACCACTGAGTTGCCCTTGCGCACGCAGAGGATGGTGGTGGCGTAGGCGGGGTTGTCGGGTCCCCAGAAGCCGGGGTGCCGACCGCTGCCACCTGCCGAGTGGTAGCTCGCAGCAGCAGAAGGGGTGATGATCCCATTCGTCATCGGCGCGAGTAGCGGCCTGCTTCCATTACCGCCAGTGCCAATCGAAGATCGTGCCCCCAAACCCGCCGTTGTGATCACACCGCGACGTGCGAAGCTCTTCATCTCTCTCCTCTCGTTTCTTTGCACTTGACGATGCGCACGATGTGCAGCCCAATCTCTCCAGCAGCCAATTTGTTGTGTTTATTCCTCGAACTTGCTCTTTTTCTTTGTAGTTTCCTTATATTTTCCTTTTATCTTACAGTGTCGAGGGGATTATTATTTATTATTTTTTATCTTTTTATGTGACTTTATTTGCCACGTTGCATTCAAACATAACTCGCATCTTTTGCATCTTCTTGACAAGGAAAGCGACCCTACCCCAACAACCATGCAGGGCGCGGCCCATCTCAAGAGCCAGCTGTTTGCCAAGGGCGAGGAGCGACAAGTCGAGGTCAACCAGCGGCATCTCATCGACAAAATCTTGGCCCGCTACAGGTCTCTTTCTTTGTCCTCCCCACCCCACTCGTGGCACCCTCTTGCACCCATCCTGCTTACCACCTTGCACCTCTTCTTCTGCTTCTTCACCTTCTCTCTGTTGGCCAACAGTTCCGAGTTCACCCTGTTTCGCGAGCTCATCCAGAACGCCAACGATGGTACGGCCTCTTCCCAGCTGTGTCGTGTGTGTCGTGTGTGTCGTGTGTGTCGTGTGTGTCGTGTGTGTCGTGTGTGTCGTGTGTGTCGTGTGCGTGTTGCTCACGCACTCGCGTGACTGCTTCAGCCGGAGCGACGCACATCGAGATCGTGCTCACGTCGCCCACCTATCGACCTCCCTCCACGTCGCCCGCTACCGACTCCGCCTCGACGCCGGCCTCCTCCACCGCTGGCGCCGGCCCCGAGTCCTCGGCGTCGTCCGCCGCCTCGTCCATCCTCAGCATCTTCAAGTTCGGCTCGTGGACCGCCGGCCCGGCACCAGAGAAAGAAAAGGAAAAGGAAAAGAAAGATGGCGGCGGCGGCAAGAAGCTGACGAAGAGGGCAGACGACCACGCTCTCCAGTTCGGGTCCTGCGACGCCACCGAGATCAAGGTGAGATCATGGCTCACGCACCACGGCACACGCACACACGATGACGCAGTCCGCCTTCTTAAGACTTACTCGAGGGTGTGGGACCGCGTAGATCCAAAACAACGGGCGCGCCTTCACGGAGGAGGACTGGACGCGCATCAGGAAGATCGCCGAGGGCAACCCCAACTCCGACGCCTGCGGCATGTTCGGCGTGGGCTTCTACTCGGTGTTTGCCATCTGCGAACAGCCCATCATCAAGTCGGGTACGGCCCGTGCCAGTTGGGTCAGACGACCACCGCTCCATTCCTCACATTCCGCAACAGGGAATGCTGACGTGTCTCGCTTGCTGGCTTGTGTATGCTGTGATCAGGCGACGATTGCCTCATTTTCCATTGGCGCGGAGACATGCTGGTGACGACGAGGGCCAAGGTAGAGGATACGACAGAAGACGCCACCGGTGCCGTTGAAGCCAAGGAGGAGGAGGAGGAGGACGCCGAGGGCAAGGCGGCGGCGGCGGCGGCGGCAAAGCGGAAGGACTGGGTGGCGTTCGTGCTCGAGACGCGCGAGGTGATGCCGTTCGACCTCGACCTGCTGAGCCGATTCGTCGTCAAGTCGGTCTCCTTCACCACCAACGTCCAGTCCATCTCGCTGATTGTGAACGACATCAAGCTCCTCCAAGTTCACACCAATGTAGATAAACGTACGCCTTTTATTATTATTATAGTTATCTTCCTTTTTTGTTAGTTATATTGTATAATTATCAATGATATATGTTGTAACATGTTATGGATAAATGTTATGGATAATGTCGACGCTACACAGAGAGCACGGAGGCGCGTGAGAAGGAGACGGAGGAGGTGGCGGTGCCCAGGGTGACCAAGGAGGACGTGAAGCGGCGACAGAAGGAGCACGGCTACATGTCCATCGGTACATCAATCCCACTTTCCCGACGTGGTCGGTGGTGTGGGTGACTGCCCGGCCTGTGGATCGCTGACGCTGTGCCTCGCTCGCGTGAAGCCTCTATTAAGGCGCAGAGGATGACGGTCAAGGTCGACCGATACCCGTTCACCAAGCCGCTCTTTGTGAAGATGCGTTTGCTCAACGCGCAGGTAAGCGCTGCACTGCCCACTCCGACCTTGCGTCCCTTTCTCTGGTTCTGATCAACACGCACGACATACACGACGCGCATGACACGCACGACACATGACACGACACGCACGACACACACGACACGCACGACACGCGGCACTCAACGACACGCAAGGTGGACGTGCACTGGGAATTCTACCCGACCTATCTCGAGAACATGAAGCGCATCCTCAAGAAGACGCCGCCGAGCCGCACCAGCATCCTCCTGCTCTACAACTTTGACGATGACGACGAAGAAACCGACCAGTTGAAGGCCTTGGACTCGACTGCTTCGTCATCAATGTCAACGTCGACGTCAACGCCCGGTGGCGGCCTGTCGTCGTTCTGGTCAACGCTGGTCAACGGCGGTCCGTCGTCGTCAACGTCGACGCCGGCGCAGCAGTTGATCGACGATGGGTTGGGCGGCGGTCAGGCGAGGAAGGTGGACGACCTCGTGGTGGACCTCTTCCCGTGCCCCAACAACGGACACATCTTCATCGGCTTCTCGACCCAGCAAACCACCGGCACCGGGTTCCACCTCGCTGCCCAGGTACTGTGCCCTGCGCGCGTATGCGATGTGTGCCGTGTGTGCCGTGTGTGCCGTGTGTGCCGTGTGTGCTAACACGCGTATGCGCAGCTGATCCCCACGGTCGAGAGGGAGAACATAGACTTCCAGGACGTGTACATATCCAACTGGAACTGCAACCTGCTGGCTGCCGCGGGCCAGGTACCGTTCATAGGCCTACCAGCGCGACAGCCGGCTGCCTGGCCCCACGCTGCAGGACTAATCAATTTGCTTCGCCGCTTTGTTTTCTTTCCATTTCTTTTCATTCTTTTCAGGTCTCTCGCCTGTACTACGACCACATCATGAAGAAGATCGAGAGCGCTCGCGTCCAGCCGGGACAAGAGCAAAGTCTCGAGCGCGAGATCGTCAATTTGCTCTCTGCCCACAGGTAACCAATCTCTCTCAGAAAGTCTTTTTTTATTATTATTTTCATTCGGCTGATCGCCTGTTGTGTGTGACTGCGCAGTTTCGCGCAGAGTCACCCGAGTGAGAAGGTCGTCCGGCTGCTCAATCAGTACTTCTTCGTGCACCCGCTTCAGTACGCCAACGTGACGCCGCTCGCCCAGCAGCAGCGAATTCCGCCGACCCTCTTC
>CACVKS010001283.1:0-10965 GCA_902749335.1 Acanthamoeba triangularis
GTGTACATTCGCTCTCGCTCTCCGAGTCGTCCTTGTCCTTGCCCTTGGGATCGCTGTCGGAGATGCCCAGGAAGGCCTTGACGTGTTGGATCATCGCCGCCTTGATCTGGCTGGCGTTCATCTCGCAGCTGCACACGATCCTGAACAGCTCGTCGTCGTGCACGAACTTGATCACATACTCGTCATTCTGGGAAACACATCCGCACACAAAAGGTCAATATTTCAATATACCTCTTTCCATATATCTCCACACACAAAGTAATATATCAAGAAATATCAATATATAAAGCGTCGGTGATGACTTGGCATTGTGAGGGCGAAAAGCGAGCGTACTTTGTTGGTCATGGTGTGCGAGCCGGTGGCCACGGGCAGCGAGCCCGAGCCGGTGAAGTCGTTGCCGATGACCGACGACGATCGAAGGCGCATCAAGTCCTGGAAGCTCGTGTGGACCGGCCCCGAACGTCGCGCTGCTCCCCACTGTGCGTCGTGCGTGTTGCGTGTTGCGCGCGCGTGGTGTGGTGTGGTGAGCAAGTCTGGCAACGTGGGAGAAGGGCCCAACAGTGTGTACCTTGCGCGCAAGAGAGGCGTTGATGGCCTGGCTCACCTCGGAACCGCCGCCCGACGAGGACGTCGGCAGTTGCATCGAGTAGACCGACTTGCGGTCCTTGATCGCCTGCACCTTGCGCGCGCGCTACATAACAACAAGCGAGCGTTTGTGAGATGCGAGTGAGCGGCGCTGTGTCGTGTGTGTCGTGTGCGTGTGGACTACGTACGTCCTCGGCTTCATCGTCACTGTTCGTGCGCTCTGACGATCCGCTCTCGGCAGAGCGATAGAGCTTGAGCGCCGGATGGTCGGCCGGCAGGGGCGAACTACCACCGGTAGCGGGGCTGCCCGGCTCCGAGCTCCGAATGCCCATGAACGCGCGGGTGGTCCGCCCGGGTCCGCCCGAATGCGGGCGCGCGACCGTGCCACGCACCTGCTCGGAGGGCTTGGCGGCCACGAAGTTGGCCTTCTGCCACGCGGTGGCGCGGTGCCTCGCGCCCTCATCCGGCAACGACACGAGCTCGGCGGTGGCCTCGGTCTCGGTCGACACCGTCGGCGACGTGAGCGGCGACAGGTTGCTGTCCTCGAAGCCCGAGCCGCTACTGCTGCTGCTGAAGCCGCCTTCCGCTTCTGCCTCCTCTTCCTCGTCCTTGCTCGCGCTGAGGGCTTCGGCGCTGTCATTCGACTCGGGCATCATCTGCTCCACGGCCTGGCGTTCCTGTTCCTCCACCTGGGCCTCGGCGGCGACAGCGGTCTGCGCTACGACTTCCTCAGCCGCTGCTGGCTGCGGAGCGGCGGCGGCGTCATTGCCGTCGTTGCCGTCGTTGCTGTCGTTGCTGCCCTTCCTCTTCTTCTTTTTCTTCTTCTTACGCTCCGGCGACGATGCTTTGTCGTCGCCGTTCTCGTCCCGCGGCGACTTCTTCTTTTTCTTCTTCTTGATCTTCTTCGTTTGCTCCTCCTCCTTCGCCTCCGCCTCTTCCTCTTTCTCCTCCTTGTGCTCGACGTGCGTCTGCTCCTGCAGTGGCGCGTTAGGGAGACGATCGCACACGCAGCACACGGCACGGCACGCCACGCACACGACGCGCGCGTGGCATTGCTGGGGAGGAGGGGAGAAGGGAACCTGAGGCGGGATGACGGGGGTGGGCGCAGGCGTAGGAGGAGCCGCGGTGGCAGCTGGCGAAGCAGTAGGAGGGGCAGCAGATGTAGAGGAAGATGATGAGGAAGTAGAGGAGGAAAGCGGAGAAGATGTGAGCCGTATGGAATTCCTCACCTTCCTATCTTCCTCATCGCGCAGCAGGCGGGCAGCCTTCTCCAAGATGCGCTCCACATCATCCACGTCCACGTCGAGGTCGATGGTGGCTTGGCTGCCATTTTCGCCGTTTGACGATGAATGCGCAGCCGCAGCGCTTTTAGGCGCCGCATCAGTCGCCTGGGTAGATTGCACGGTGATGGGAGGTTGCGCGGCGGATGCGTTGGCGTTGTTTTGGAGGGAAGGCTGTTTTTGCTGTCGATCGCTGGTCCGCGACGGGCTCGACGACAGGCCACCCTTCTCCTTCATTTCGTGTTTGCGCATGAGTTCCTCCACCTTGCGCCGGCGGATCTCCTTCTCCTCTTCGCTTTGATTGCTCATTTTTCTACACGCAAAATCTACAATGTCCTGGAGAATTTTGGGGGGGGGGGCAATGAGAGGAATGCTTGAGCGCATAGAGTAGAGGAGCGATTGTGGAGCATAAGATGGCCATACCGCAATGGGGCGATGTGGCTTCACACCACACGAATGGTCAACCTATATGGGCCAGATTAACGTCGAGGCCTCACCAATCGTTTGTAAGGAAGGAAGAGATGTCGTCGATCAAAAAAGAAGCATAAATGGCCCCTTCGCCCCGATCGATCGTTCAATAATTACAATGGATAGATGATCGTTCGAGCGAGCCTTCGCCACACGCGGTTCGCCTTCGTCGTTGCGTTGTGCGTAATTCAAAAACCGGAAATTACCCCGTTCCCTCCAACCCACAGCACCCCACCAATCCGCTGACAAGTCCTTTTTTTGACCAGTTTTTCCAACCAACCGGATTCCCTGGCCATGGGATCCCAACATGGAGGGTCTCCCAGTCCAGCAAGTCCCCAAGCTTTACAAATAGGTTATATATTGAAGATACCACAATGTGGATGGGGCTGTTCATAATTGGTATTATGAGTTTTGTCTGTAGAAACCTGGGTGATTTTGGGGCTTTGTGTGGCTGTGTGATACATGATGTGTGTTCTGCTGTGCACAAGCTCCTGAGAAAACCAATGAGCACTATTGTAGTTCATTGAAGCTGTGCTGCCTTGTTCAGCCTCTGGAATGTGAGTAATGGAGTTAATTAATTTGTGTGAAAATTGGAATTTTTGTTTTCCTCACAATACCAACACACGCAAGGCAGACATGGCGAAGGTACCGTGTTGCTCACTGTACCAACTTGTTCTGGACTGAAAGGTTGTTGTGTTGGAGGCGCTAATAATCATTCTATAATCACATTTATTTTGATAGGATTATTCAGTATCGGAGGAAATTGAGAAGCTTATCAAGTTCTGCGAGGACTTGTCGGGTGGCGTGGGTGGCACCTTCACCTTCAAACAGATCTTCTACGCCAAGGGCTGTGGTGGCGCTTTTGAATCGCTCGTCGGCACCATGATCGCGGCGAAGAAGCAGGTTTTGCTCCCTCTTCCCGCGCCCTCCTCTTGCTCGACGCATTAAATTAATTACTTTGCCGTCCAGGGAATCATCTCATACAATTCCCCAATGGGAAATCTGCTGTTGCAAGGAGCGCATGATGATGTCGTGATCACCTACAACGGCCGCCCAGAGGACAGGAAGCCTAAATAAGAACGCCTTGTGCGCCCCATGTAGATGATTGTACTCCAACTGTTACAACACTTTTACGCCCATCTGGCTTTGCTGGTACTCGAACGCCGGCACCAAAAGAGAACGAGCAAGAAAATAAATTAATTTCGTACGAATATAATTTATTCACCCGCAAGAAACATGCTTGGAGATGGAGGGGGAAGAGGAGGATGCGCACGCCTTCCCCCTTGCTGAAAAGGGCAAAGGCAAGGAGAGGGAAAGCGAAATGCCACAGGAAGATGAGCACGGCCTCGTTGTCGCCAAGAAAAAATCCTTCTCGCTTAGAAGAATGAAGTCAAGATTTGACGAGTGGGCCGAGGGCAGCGGCAAGCCCGCGCTCCTTCTAGCATCTCGAATCTTGTGGTATGCGTTATTCGAATCAAGATCAAACATGGCTAGCCAACAAGATTAACTCAACTGAACGTGTTCTCTTTGGGACAGGATGGTCGTGTTCTCAGGCCTTGCCGCCAGCATACAGTTTTGTACGACACCCTCGCCCTGCACACCAGCTTCATCTCGTTTTCGCTCACCCACGTTCGGCTGTCTTGTTGCGTTGTAAAGGGATTCCAAGCCTCTACGCCCCAAACAGCTCTCACATGGGCATAAACGTGACTGTCCTACTCTTCAATCTCATCGGCTGCTTCATCATCTCCATCTGCACCGCGTTCAAACAGGTTCGACCGCGCTCACGTTCGCCAACACTAACCAATTGATGCTGACGCCAGGTTGCTTGCGTTGTTCTGCTCTGCCCAGGTCAAGTTTCAGTACATGCAGTCCTATCTCATGTACGACGGCTTGCGTGCAGGCTTTTGCAGCACGTTCACCACCTTTGGTAACCTGATCGAGGACACTGGCCGGCTGATCCTGTCGGGTATCGGCTCACCCTCGCATTCATCTCCAGATCCATCCTCTCTCTCTACTCACAGAAATTCTCACTCTCACCCTGCTGTCCATTCCCTCAATTTAGGCATGTGGTGGTTGAGCCTCATCAACCTGTTTGCCACGTTCATTCTCTCCTTCTGCGTGTGGGAAGCTGGGCGCTTCGTGGCGAGGCGCTGGAAAGGTGGCGTGGCCTACAGGTACGCTGATAACCCTGCTTGTGATCGCTTGTGCGAACTTGGCCTTTGTGACCAACGCGCAAACATACGACACAGTAAGATTGAACAGGTATTGGAGAACGCCGACCAGAGAATGGAGTACGAGGTGGAGAAGATGCTGCTCTCCCAGGTACCCGACTGCTCCATCAGAAGCTGTGCACGTCTGAAAAGTGAGGCTGACCTTGTGGTGCCAGGACTCGTCAGGCATAATGCAGAGCAACGTCTTCTTCAGTGGTTCCAACAAACCGCTGTACAAGATCTCGCATCACATACAGAAGCAACAGGTCAAGGTAGGTTGTAACACTCAGCAGCGCATTGGCAGATTATAGCACGCTCACCTCCGCTTTTGCTAGTCCAAGCGGCACTTGCATCGATGGTGGCTGCTCCGACGTCACTACGTCATATTGGTGTTGATTGCCTTCCCTCCGCTCGTCAACTACATCATTGGTTCGACACCTTTTGCGTAGCCGCAGCCAATCACTGGTACTTAACTACTGATTCTTCGTGACAACAGTGACCACTCCTCTGGCGTATGCGGTGACACAGTTGCTGGACTACCCCTCGCGCGCCGCGCTGGTCTTCGACTGGACCTGCATGCACATGCTCTCCGTAGCGGGCGTGTGCGTTGGCCTGTAAGTCCAAGACTTCCTCCCTCAGCATATCTATGTATGTGGCCGCAAGCTACTCTCCTCACTTCACTTTTCGTTCGTGCAGAGCTGTTGACAGCTTCACGACGAGCACGCGCCACAGCGTTCAGGTAGCCTTTTACCCTCTGCCATCCCGGTGTCGATTGCTGACGCTGCCCTTACACTGCGGTTCTTACAGTGGGGCACCTTCAAGAATAACATCGTGTCCTGCATCCTCATCGGGGCTGCCCACTCTCTTCTCCTCTTCCGACACTATTTTCCCTTTGGGGGGTCCTACTACTTCTCAACCCTCACTTCCCGGTGCGCAAGATCCCTTTGCCCTTCTTCTTCTCAAGAGCTCACTGTGGGGCCTCTTCTGCTCCTACATTAGATTCATCACCAGCTTCTGCGGCAGTGAGAGCTCCTTTGCTGGTCTGGTCGACGAGACCGCTATCCTGTTCCACGCGCGGGTTCAGAAGTGGACGTGGGTATGTCTCAACTCAGGTCTGCGCGTGGTTTATGCGTGTTCGCCTCGTCTCATCTTTAAGTACCTGTGTAGGTCCGCAACATCGGCTACAACCTTTTCCTCTGCACGCTCGTCTTCCTGGTGGTCATCTTTGCCGTGCGGTTCTCAGTCTTCTTTCACTACTTTGGTCCCGAGACCGCCAAGCTGTACGTCCACATCGCTACGACTCCTTCTCCTCCTACTCACTTGCGTGCATGCAGGTACATATGCGGCGTATTCAACCAGTGCTGAGACGCAGCACTCGCTCTTGCACCTTCGCAATGAGACACCGTCAACATCATCTATCGCCCCGCGAGCGTGGGAGGAGTCCAGGTCCAGTTCCGCCGAAAGCGACGGGGCGATAAAAATGGCGGGAAGTCGCTCGGGTTTGCCTGCGTTGCTACTTGGACTTCGGCGCACCCCAGCAATGATCATTTTTCAACTTCGCCTTCGTGGGCACCAAGCCGCAGGTCACTTCTTCTTCTTATTCTCTCTACACAAACACGATGAGCGAGGTACGTACGCGCGAAGAGACCGTAAGGAGGTTCCTACGTGACGTGTGCCAACTCTCTTTGTGCCTGGTTCAGGCGGGGGACGGCGCTGAGCTGAGCGAGTACGAACACCTGAACAAGAAGACGCGTAGCGAAGGTCGTCAGGAGGATGAGACGCAAGGAGGTAAGGAGCCCCAGATCGAGATTATCGCGACAGCTCAGCTGAAGGCTCAGGAGGTGCTGAAGAGACGTGAGGCGCTACTCGAAGGTTTGTCCCCATACCTCTACACGAACGCTTCGTTTGATGTCCTCAGAAGCAGAGCTCTTTCGCTTTCGTGTAGACTCGACTATGAAGTTGCAGAGGATCTACGAAGCATGCATGACGCAACTCAACGAGATGGCTGGTCAACGTTCTGTTGAGTGCGAAGCTCTCCTGAACAGTTCGTGCCTCTACACGCTCGCTCTTCCTCTTGCATTCGCCAGACCTGACGCGTTTTTACCGCTCGTAGGTCTGCACAATGTGTACGTCGAGAACTACGAGCTAGCGAAGCATTTGGACTTCATTAGGCGCAGCACTCTAGCACTCTTTAGCGTCATTAGCCAAGAGGCTTCCGACGGATCGATCGCCTAGCTACGCGCAACTGCGAATAAAGGAACGCCCTTTCGTGAACGGACGCACGTTCGTTTGCTCTCGTACTTTCTTTTTCAAAACACAAAAGAAAAGATGAACAGTCAAGAGGTGGTGCCCCCAGAAGGGCTTTGGCTCGAGGAACTGGCCCAAACAAGCGTGGAAGAACTGTTTGGGCCTGAGAACCGCTTACCTTGGGAGCTCGTCCTGCAAATCTTCTTCCACTTAGACATCTCCGCTCTCGGGCAGGCAGGCTGCGTCAACAAGGTTCCCCTCTTCGGTTGTGTTTTTAAAGTGTTCATTTTCTCACAACCTGCCCCCCCCCAAGGACTGGAAGGAAGTAGCGGACAGTGATGTCTTATGGGGTCCTATCTACCGGCGACGCTTTCTCGCTGAGATGCCCCTCTGGACGCTGGACATGGCTGACAACTCCTGGAAGCGCGCCTGCAAACAAGTCGGTGGGTCGCCTTTTCCTTACGCATTCGATACTCTCTTGAGCTCTTCCTCACTGTTGTGTCCCACATCCCGCAGCGCTTCTGCCAGTGATCGGAACCGCGTGCTCTGGCCCACACTCTGGCACCTTCTACGCCGGACACATCGTCCGGGTGCTGCAAGGTTGAACCTTTGCTTGGTCTTCCTCATGCTCCTCCAGCGTCGTTGTGCGCTTACATCTTCTTTCGTTTATGCAAACAGGCGTGCGTGTTGAGACGACCACAGACCCAACACTCACCTTCGCACCTGCTCTTCCGACGTGTATCCTGCCTGTTGCTCGCATACGCCCCGTACGAACGATCATCATGGCTTGGGCCTTATGCCTTCCGCTTGCCTTATCCTCATAATTCTGATGTCACGCCACAGGTGCCTGGCGACGGACTCGTTCCTCTGACAACCTTGGAGGATCTTGTGCAAGGCAAAAGGAAGGCTAACCACCAAAGGAAGGTTAAGTGCGATCTGGCCCAAGAGGTGCTCGCATGTCTTGACGAAATCGAGTCCGACCTTTGGTACGTTCGCAACTCAACCCGTACTATTACTTGCACTGGCCTCACTGTGACCTATACAGCGACACAGAATGGAGCAAGGTTCTTGGCGCTGAGTCTGAGGAGAGCGACCCGCTCTTCCTATTGACAAAGTCTCAGCTTCGAAACAAGCTGCTCGCGGCCAAAACAGCGGGCCAGTCCATCCCTGAGAGCGAAGATCATGGGATAGATCGGCTGCTCGCTGCGCGGTACAAGGCGTACAACAGCGCTGGGATCAGCCTACGGACAACAGGTTCACCCACTTACTCTTGCTCTCTTATCCAGTCGGAATCTGACACTCCTTCCGTCAGAGCTGTTAAACACCAAGGTGATTCTTATGGACTCTGATGAAGACCGCTTTTGCCCGCCCGGTACCGGTACCCTGTACGTGCAATATTGGCCCTTCATGTAGTCTCACATTGGATAAAACAGGAACTATCACCGGCTTGACGAGTGAATGTTTCGAGATAGACTCGACAACCGTCTTACCACTCAAAGATATCCAGAAAAAGGTGTCCCTCAACACCCTAGACCACAGTACCGACTCCTCCTCTTAAACACATGTGTTTTATTTCCTCTAACACTTCGAGTTGCAGGCCTGCACAAGGACTTGATGACGGCTATCTACAAGGGCGATGACGAAAGCTTGCGCGACCTGGAGATCTTTATCAAGGATGGAAACCACTGGAAGATAAGCTGCATTACGAGTACGGTTTTTCCCAGCGTTCAGAACAAGCCTCGTCTCTCACCGCGCATTGTTCTTCAGGAGTGTCCAAGCCTTGCTTCCTGTTCGAGGTCTCCTTCGACCAATGGAGCAAATGGTTTACCCTCGACCAGTTGCAGGATTTCTCACACGACATGGACTTCGCGAGGAAAGCATTCTGGAAGACTGTTGGTGCGCTCCTCTTGCTCATTCTCTGGTGCCAATACAATCTCACCATCGTGCTTTCTCTGGTCAATTTTCCTTCAGCGGAGACCTCCACTGTACCGCCGGAGGATCCGGCCCTGCTCGGTAAGCGGATGCTGATCCAGAACAAGAGCCAGAACTTGGGCGGCCGCATTATCCAATCCCATGGCCCCGGTAAGTTGAGCGAAGCCCTTCGCAATTAGCTGCCTGCTTGAGGCCCTCATTTTTCTTCGACACGCCAGGAACAATCACTTCTGACCCTGCTCAGCTGTCGAAGATCGTCTACACATACGAGAGGGTACCAGGGACTCTTCTCTTTTGCTAGCCCGTACGCGATTGATCATCAATCACCGGCAACTCTCCAAAACAGGGAACCGACTTGGCCGACGGCAGGTACACCGTGTCGAGACAGTACAATGTCGTCATGGAATCGTCGGGGTTGTCCTGCTGGCTAGGTCCCGAGCGGCTGTTCCACTTTACTGGCGCGCCGGACACCATCGCCGTGGGCGACCGGGTGCTGTCCGAGTGGAGACCCAACAACTGGTATGTCTTCTTCTTAAGACTGAACCCAATTTCGGAGTTAAAGTGGTTGTTTGCTGTTGATCAGGTACGTTGGAACGATCACGCATGCGACACCCGGAGGTTGGCATGTGGCCTACGATGATGGAGACCATCAAGATGACCTCAGGCCGAGCAACTTGATGCACCTTGAGGCCGCTCGCTACGTGCCACCCGAGATCGCCTAGAGAGTCCGATCGAGTAAGATGTACCGGTAAGTCTACTTCAGCAAGAAGGGCGCCTTTTTCAGCTTAGTCGAAGTAGCCAGCGGGCGGATGAAGAGGATAGAAGCTGGCATGTGCCATGCGGCCGCTGGAGAGCTTGATGTCGCCGTGTCCTCCTCGCGCGCGGGCGGCCTCCTCCGGCGACTCGAAGATCAGCAATACCTCTCGCTCTTCCACCTCCTCCTCCTTCCCGCCTCCGCTTCCTCTTCGTCCGCTCTGTCTGTTTCCGCGTCGGCCTCTCCGTGATTGGTCGCCACCGTTGTGGCCCGTCGCCCCTGGGAGTCCCCGGCCGACACCACGCGTCGGCTTGCCGATCGCCAGCCTCTGTGCACGACCAAGAGAACAGAAGGTGAGAGAACGAGCAACAACGCACTGGTATTCGAGTACGCAGGCGGATCGGGCGTGAAGAGCGCGCTTGAGATCGTCGAGCGGATAGTCCAGTGGTACATTGAAGAGCACCAGCTGCTTCTGAAGTCGCAACGTAGAAGAAGAAAGAAGAAACGAAATTGAGAATCTCCAAAACGAAAAAGAACGAAGGTGAAGTGAGAGATAAGAGAGGTATAGCGGCGCACTGTGGGACGGTGTCGGTTGGCATCGCTCTTGGCGTCCAGGTGGGCCATGAAGATGGCCTCGATCTTCCTCCGTCCCAGCTTCATGTCTGACGAGCCATCACCACTTCAATTGGCATCCAACACAACACGCAAGCAAGGTTGAATCAATGATGTGAACCTTGGACGACCTCTTTGACCTGCGTGGCGTGCGCCACAGATTTGCAGCAGACCACCAACCATTCGCCCTTGAACTTGCCACTGGCACTCCTCCCACTCCTGCAACCTCGCCCGAGTGAGTGCCGATGAACGTTGTTGGTTGTCATCATGGCTGGTTGAAGTGGGCGAATGCGTACCTCGACCCCGAGTCGAAGAATTGGTTCCAGGGGCCGATGAGGGCGGCCGGCGAGTCCAGGTCCCCGCCGTACTGCCGGCAGAGCGCGGCCAAGTGTTCCATGCCCTCCACGTCGCGCTGATCCACTGCCCACCACACATTCTCAGTGTTACTTACAATACGCGAGTCGTATGTCTCATGGTCGTGGGTCGTGCGTCGTGTCGAGTTACCGCCGTCGAGAAAGAGATGGCAGCACTGCTTCTCTTCGAGGACGACCAGCTCGGCGCGAGCCATCATCGCCGCCTCCGCCTCGTCCCACGGCTCAGTCTTGATCACCTGCCGCTGCCGTGGGTCCTGCGTCTGCTGCTGCCACACGCCCAGCAGAGAGCTTGGCTGCGGCGGCGGCTGGAGGTGATCCCGCGCTGCTACCGCGTGGTGGAACAGGTTCATAGGTCCGCCATCTGGTGACGTCCAGTACGCAGACGATGTAGAAGATGATGAAGGTGGTAAAGATGTAGAAGGTGGTGGCTGACTGCGCTGCACCAGGGCGGCCAGGCGTCGCTGCTCGGGGGTGAGCCGAGGATCGCGCGACAGGTCCAGCAT
>CACVKS010001284.1:0-10961 GCA_902749335.1 Acanthamoeba triangularis
CCACGGCTGCTGCCGCCGCGGCTCTGCAGCTCGGCCGTCTTGCGGTGGGCGTCGTCGAGGTCGTGCTCCAGGCGCTTGACCTCCCGCTCGAGATCGGTGCGCCGCTGCTTCTCGACCTCGGCCCGGCGCTCGCAGTCCTTGAGCTCACGCTGCAGTCGGTCCCGCTCCCGGTGCACCTTGTCGCTCTCCCTCTCCAGCGTCTCGCGCTCCCTAGTTGCCAGCGTGACGTCAGCACTCACATTAACCGAACTTGACTTGCGTAAGGTGGCGGTACCTGGTGAGTTCGTCGACGCGGGCGTTGGCCGACTCCTCCTTGACGGTGGCATGGCCGAGGCGGACCTCGAGTGCCTCCTTCTCGCGCAGTACCTTGCGGAGGTACTCCTCGTCCATCGTCGCGCGCTGGGCCGCGTCGCGCTCCTCGCGCTGGCTCTTAGAGCGGGTGTGGAGGTCCTCCAGCTGGCCCCGCACCACGCGCAGCTCCTCCTCGAGCCGCCGCCGCCCGTCGCGCTCCTCCTTCTTGTCGAGCTCGGCCCGCTCGTACTGCTCCCGCACGAACTTGAGCTCCGACTGGAGCTTGTTCGCGGTGCGCTGCGCCGTGGCGTACTCGTGCTCGAGTTCGGTCACCCGCGCCGCAACCACGTCCAGCTTGTGCACCTCCGACTCCAGCCGAGCCCGCGCTGCATTGGCAGATGAAAGAAGTAAATGCATGTCTGTCGCGCGCGTGTGCGGTGCGTGCGGCGTGTGCGGCATGTGCGATGGGTAGGTACCGTCGAGGAGTCGGCTGACGTGGTCCTTGGCGTCCTTGAGATCGCGCTCGAGCTTCAGGCGCTCGTTGGAGGACTGCGCGTAGGTCCGGCGCAGCTCGGAGTCGACCGCGTCCTTCTCCGTCTGCAGCGCGTTCCTGGCGTTGCGCTCGTACTGCAACATCTCGTTGGCCTGCTCCAGCCGGTGCTGCAGCGTGCTCTGTACCCGCTCGAGCCGCGCCTCGGCTAGAGAGAGAAAGAGAGAGAACCCACCCATCAGGCCAGTACCGCAAGAGTAGAGAAAAAGAGGGCCGAGGTTACCGCGCTGGCGGTGTTCGTCGAGGAGGCGCTTGAGTTCGGTGGCCTCGTGCTGGTGGCGTCGGGCGTAGTCGTCGGCCTGGCGCTGGAGCCGGACCAGCGCGGCCCGCACGGCGGCGAGCTCGCGCTCGCGCTCCTCCAGCGCCGCCGCCGTGCGGGCCCACCGCCCGCCGCGCTCGGCCTCGTAGCGGGCCTTGAGCTCGTCGTAGCGCCGCGTCACCCACGCGTGCTGGGCGTCGAGGTCGGCCCCGCGGCGCTTCTCCTCCCGCAGCTCCTCGCCCAGCCGCTCACGCTCGCGTCGGGCCTCGCGGGCCTCGGCGGCGGCGGCGGCCCGCTGGTCGTTGGCCTGCCGCCTGGCCGCGTCGTGGGCCAGGCCGAGGCGCTGGTGCTCGGCCTCGCGGGCGCGGCACTCCTTGAGGTGGGCGTCGAGCGCGGCGGCGTCGGCCTGGGTGCGCTGCTCGAGCGCGCGCAGATGGGACATGAGCTCCCGATTGCGTCGCTCGAGATCTGTCGCTTCTCCGTGATGATCATCAAGTAGCGCTGAATCGGCCATGATCTTTTGGATCACCTTCTCGAGCGTTTGCTTGGATGGAGGGTTGGTGGGTTGCGGCTAAACAAACAAATTACAACAGAAACGAAACGAGATTGACGAGAGATGGATCAATCAAGCAAGTTTCTTGATGTTGAGCGCGTGCTCATTCAAGAAAGTGGAAGTGAGTGAGGTTGCCCCTTGCGCCGCCACCTGAGCTTCGCTTCGTCAACCGTTGGTCTACCCTTTGCGGGAACTCATGTTTCTGCCGACACAACGAAGGGAAAAAACTTTTTTCTTTATTTTCCTATGATGACGCTACCGCCAACAGGGAAGGGAGCACTTTCACAGGTACAGCCCAGAGTGTGGGCTTGGGCTGTAGGATGGCTGCAGCGCCGTGGCTGGCGGTGAGTTGACGAGAACGAATTGGGCCTCGCACTTGTCACCGATTCGCCTGCCAAACGCGCGAAATTCTGCCCAATTTGCCTCCCACATGTCCGGTCGGTCACACCTGCACTCCCCCACCAAGGTACATAAAGCACCTGGCTCTCGTCTTCTTCTTCATAAACCTCATCCTCATCAACATCAGCACCCACCTCAACTTCAACCTAACCCTCAACTCCTCACTCCCCAGCCCTTTACCAACCACACATCACCACCACAACATGTACAAGATGGACACTGCCAAGCTTCACGCCCAGGAGCGCCTCACCGAATACAAGGAGTCCGTCGCCGAAGCGGTCGACAAGCTGGTTGACGAGCTCAAGCAGCGCACCGACGACGTCATCGACGCCGTCGCCCACTCACTCGCCCACCCCGACCGCCTGCTCGACTCCTTCGGCAACAACGTCGATCGGGTCTTCTCGGCGCGCACCGTCGACACCATCAAGGACACCATCGAGACTGACGCGGCCTTCGCCATCGCCTTCAAGGACCAGCTCGTGGGCGGCGTGAAGGAGACCATCGGCCACATCATCCGCGACGGCCAGCTCGCCCGCGAGGGCCAGCGCCAGGTGACCAAGGGCCGATCCGAGGTGGCGCTCCAGCAGTCGCTGGCCGACGAGAAGAAGCACCAGAAACTGCGCGCGCAGATCGTCACGACGCTCCTGCGCCGCGAGTCGCTGCTCAACCAGATAGCGTACGCCGGCGGCTTCGACAAGATGCGAGCCACGATGCGCCACGTCACAGTCCGCGACGAAGTGGACTTTGCCGACCTCTTCCCGCGTGGCAGGCCCTTCGCCCTGAAGCAGTTCGACGTGCAGCCGCTGCTCAAGGATATCCGCGAAGGAAACACGCCGCGGCCGTTGGTCCTCGTCGTGCCGCGCCTGCGCGACCCGCTCCGCTCGAGCCCGTCGCTGTTCTCCAGCAAGAAGGAGCTGGCCTCGCTCAAGCGCGTCACCCAGGACTCGAGGCGCGTCGACCTGCTGGCGGCCATCCGAAGGAGCGACGTGCAGAAGCTGCGTGCGGTGCCGTTCGCCAAGATCAGCGATCGGTCGCAGGTGCGCCTGGACCTGCTCCACAGCCTCCACAAGGCCGACGAGAGCCGCCCGGGCGTGCTGCGCGATATCGTGGGCGCGCACGGCCGCCAGCAGAAGCAGCAGCTGATCCAYGTGGCCGAGATCGACGACAAGGCCTCGCCGGCGGCCTTCTTCGAGAAGAACGGGTTCGAGGGCGTGCACAAGCAGATGGAGCAGCTCAAGTCGATGGAGGACATGAACGAGGGAGGCCTCGAAACGCGCCGAAACACCGCCATCGCCCACTTCTAARAACACCACCACTCTCAMCTCCTCCTCTTCATCTTTTATCCYCTTCGTCTGGGCGCAGAGCGCCCGAGCTTCTTCATGTAAAAATTTTGAACATAGATACATCTTCCCTTTTGACGACTACATCAAACCGCGGCGGCGATGACGGGCAAGAGGGGTGGAAGGGGGTATGTACAAGGGGTTGGYGAGRGCAGTGGCTCCAAGCCTCCTAGGCGGCAACCAGTTTGTAGGCGTTGGGTCCGCTTTTRAGGAGRAAGCCTTGAATGTTGAGGCGGTCGATGAARTCGTCGAAGCTGATGTCCARCCGCAGGTTGATGTCACTCATCACCTGGTTCAACTCCTGCATGAGTTGGGTCACGACCATGTTAGACACACGCATGAGCCTCATGGTACTCGCTTCGCAATCACATGCCTTAGTACAGGAGAGAGCAAGAGCGAGCGTACCACTTTGGTGAAGACCGAGTTGCTCTCCCTGGCTGCGACCTTGGACAGGGCCTGCACGAACGCCTTCACCTGGCCCGACTTGCTCACGCCGGTCGTTCGCCTGAAGTCGAGGTTGCCGTATTCGTCCTCGAACAGGTCGAACAGGGAACTCTGCATCAGCTCGACCACGTCCTTTGGGGGGGGGGGAGAAACAAGAGATCCAATCAGCACGGACACACTTTGTTCAGCCAATCAATGGGGGCGCTGAAGTACCCGTGCGTCTTCTTCAGTGACCACGTCACGAAGCTCCGCTTTGGCTTTCGCCTCTGATAGCCGGATGAGTGATTCCAGCTGTCGCGCACAGATAGGAAGTTCGGAGGTGAGCAAAGCAGTCGGGCACACGGGTGAGCTGTGAGCTGTGGGTCGTCCTGCCTCCAGGACTCCGCCAATACCTGTCGTGTGGTGATGGGAGTGGAATCCGAGGCCCGGTGCTTCTTGCGAAGGGAGATGTAGAAGTTCTGCAGCACGACCGACGCCTCCGCGCTGAGCCTGCATCGTGGGGCACGCGCAGTGTTGTGTGAGAAGAGGTTTCATCAGCAAGAGGCCAAGGCAAGCAGCCAACGGGTTTGCAGAGGGCATGATGGGGCACGCACTTGGGCGAGACGTATTTCTTCGCGTAGGCAATGTACTTGCGCACGAGGAGCGGGGGAATGAGCGTGTCCGCGGGGATTAGAGACGGGTCGAGCCGCTGGAGCAACGACTTGCGCTTGGTCGGGTCTTCCTCGCTCTCCACTGCTCCACACAAGTAGTTAAGTAGTAGTAGAAGAAGAAGAACATCGAACGCGCCAGGCAACCAGGCGCCTACAATGAAGACGTGGGTACCTTTCTTCCTCTTCCTGTGCACCTTCTTTTGGACCGAGTGCAGCTGTACAGGGCAGAGATGGTTAAGCCTCCTACGACATGGCTCAAGCTAGCTGCAAAAAATACGCACCGCCATGACGTGGTCGGAGATCATTTGGTCCCGCTGCTCGTCGGGCTTGTCCAACAGGATGAAGACCAGATCGAAACGCGACAGCACCGCCTCGCTCATTTTCAGGTTCTCCGCCACGGTCTTGGCTCGACTGAGGGTTTCGGTGGTTGGTTAGTAGACCGTGTGAGGTAGGTGTGGTGAGCCAAACAGAGGGTAGTTACGCACTTGTAGTGTCCGCCCACGGGATTCGCCGCGGCGATCACTGCCGTGCGGGCGGGCAGAGAGCAAACGATGCCGGCCTTGGCGATCGATATCGATTGCTGCTCCATGGCTTCCAGCAGCGATTGGTGCTCGCTGGGCATCTTGTCAAACTCGTCGATGCAGCACACGCCCTGGTCGCCTGCCGTGACCACGACCCTTAGGTTGGCGTACTTGCAATCGTGGAGAAGTGAGCAAAAGTCGAGTCGAGTGAGGGGAGTACCGAGGATGAGCGCTCCGGCTTCGAGCGCATAGTCTCCCGACCCCTTCTCCTTAAAGAGGGTGACAGTCAAGCCAGACGACGACGAGTACGATCCGCACACGTATACCCCGCGAGGTGCGACGTTGCTCACGGCCTGGAGAAGCTGCGATTTGCCCAGACCTGGTCATCGGACGGTCAGACCCACGTGGTCGCCAAAATCTATTTCAGGTTTTATGGGTCGGTACCGGGGTCGCCCACGACGAGCACATGAGAGTCGCTACGGATCGGCAGCGTGTCTTTGTCGTGACCCCTCCGCGTGCCAGCAAACAAGGCCAGCATGAGCCCCGCTGTGTGCCCCCCAAAACAAAGGCCGGCGATCGATGAGTCACGCCCCGCACGTAAAAAAGGGCAGCACTTGTAGTACCTTTGACCAGCTGGTGGCCGAAGATCGTGGGGCACAGGGAGTTGACGATCAGCGAAAAGAGGTTCTCCTGCGAGGCAATGTCGGTGATCATCTGCAGGTCGACCATGGAAAAGTCGACCGCTTCGAGCTTATCCATCTGCTTGCAGTTCTCCACCACGTTGGCATCGAGATAGATCACGAACATCGCCTTCTCCTTCTGTTGCTTTGCTCCTCGTCCTTGTTGGCATTGAGATGGCAGTGTGTCAGGGTCAATGGCCTTTCGGCTGCTACCCGCACTGCGCGGAAGCACGTACCAGGCTTTTCGAGGTCGGGATTCATGACCTTGACGATACCGGCCACCGTGACCACGTCTCCCGGTACGCCTGCATCTACCATGTCGTCCGTGAGCTCGCACTCGATCGTCCGCGGCACTCGACCAGCGTCGTTTCCCGTTGCCATCAGCTCTTGCACTCTGCGTGTGTCGAGCTGTTAGTTGAAACATGTCGTTGTAGTAGTATGATGGCGAATAGTGGTGGAGAGCACTACCTGATCTTTTGCCAGTCGACCGTCACTGCCGAGCCACGGACGGGATCGAATGCGCGGCCACGACAGTGCGTGGTGTTACACTTTTCCGGCGCGCTGAACTTGCCGTCCTCGAAGATGCGCGTCATTGTGCTGCCGCATCGACCACAGTGGAAGTCCATTTGCCGCACAATGGGCTTGATGTTGCCCACACGCACGATCGTGCCTCGCACGCAAGTGAACTTGCCTGCGCGTGACACGCGCATATACACACCACAGATGGTGGACCATCAGTGTGTGCTGGTCAAAGTGTGAACGCGCCGTGCGCTCGCCCGTACCGATGTAGTTGGACTTGATCTTCTTGATGGCTGTTACTTTGTCGTAGTGTGCAAAGCGGACGTTGAGCTTGTGCTTGCTCACTTTCTCCTCGCTTACGCCGTGGTAGACGACCTGTTGCAACACGCCACACCGGCGCTTGAGCGCACAGCTGACCAGAAAGTCGCGCGGGGTTGGGCCGCACCTCGAAGACGGCAACGCCAACAGAGCCGATGCAGAGCTCGGGTTCGCCCAGCAGAGCGGGCATGAAGATGCTCTTGGTCTTTTCATCCAACTCCTTCACCAGTAGGCTGTAGTCAAGCGTGAGGCCCCTCATCCGCCGAATCGCTTCCTATTCCGTTGAATCAATCACATAAATCAAATCAAAACATTAAAGTGCCCGCCCTCCATTATCTATTCGCGCACCTTTTGCGCAGGTGTGGTAATGGGCGACAGGTAATTGATAAAGCCGTCAATGAGAGTGGCACGACTCGCCATATCCTCAGGCGAGAACTCTTCAAATGGGAAGTAAAGGCTCCAGCCGAGGTAGCCCGATGCGCCGGCACCCTGGCTCTGCTTCATCTTGTGCATGTAAAGAAATATAAAAATCGGTTTTTCTTTTGTTTTCATCAATTCCTGGAAAAAATAAGGCAATTACTTATCTTTATTATGAAAAGGACAACGTTCTCAAAAAGAAAGGTTTCAGTGGTACACCACAATCACAAGGTGTCGATGTTCGCCTCATCTGCTTGTTCCACGACTTCCACCTCCTGTCCGGTCTTGATGCTCCCTGTCGCGGCCCAATGTTGTGTGAGCTGTAGCTCAGCACATCGAGGAGTATGAGTGATCGTACCGGTGTGGCTGGTGTGGAGGAGGTACTGGCCAAAGTACTGCTTCCCGTTTCGCGTGCGGAAAGTGGTCAGCGTGCGCGTGGGCTCGTGCTTGCCGAGCTCGCCCGATACCGGGTCCACGCGTGGGAGCATGCAGCGATCGCAGGGCTGAGCCACATGGAACTCCACACTAAGGGTGTGTCCACCATGTGAGCTCATGGCGGCGTGTGCGGTGGCGTGCGTGCGCGTGTGGTGGAGCACGGACCCTCCAATTCTTAGCTTTCGCCAGAAGTCTTCGGCAAACGGCTTCCCAGCACCGCGGACCACACTGGACGAGGTAAAATGAGGTATGTGCTCATTCCACAGCATGTCGGCTTACCACGTCAAGGGACTTACATGTTGGGGCGGAAGCGGTCCATGGTGATATGCACAGCCTCCTCGCCGTTCTCGCTGGCCATCAGTTCGACCCTCGATACAAGATCTGCGCCATGTTGGTTACAACAGCTCAATCGCGATGCGGGGGCAAAGGGTGTGATGGCGGTATACCGTCAAGGGACTCCTGCGAGATGACCAGGAAGGGTTGGCAGTCAGTCAAGGAAGTGATGCTCTCCAGGCCCGGCACAGACCAGTCGGGATCGACTCGTCGGGAGAAGTCCTTGGTCATTCGCACTAGCCTGCGGCGCACCTCAGGCAAGCGAGTGAGCTGCGGTCCATCGATCGATGGAGGTCTGTGAGCGGCTGCGGCTCTCGATCGGTGGAGTACCTGAGCGGCTTCTTTAGAAAGGTGGACAGCCACTGGGCGACCTCGGTGCCCTCATCTACGACCGGCACCGTCGCGCTCCATAGTCGGACCTGCTCGTGATCGGCCTTGTCGTGCTCTGCCGAGTAGGCCAACGGTATGCGGAGGGTGTCCATCCCCGGCGCGTCCAGGCACAGATGCTCCTTCTACATCCAGGTAAGAAGATATGAGTGATCAGCCACATACATGCCAGGCATTTATGATCATCATCCATGAATAGTGGGACATGTACCTCGAAGTGAGGCACGATGAGGGCCATGCGAGGGATCTGGCGGAGAGTGACGAAGGAGCGCAGGTTGTCGCGAGCCTGCTCGGTCACGACCATCCACTCGCGGTCGTGTTCGAAACCGTATTTGTTGAGGTGGGCTTCGTCCAGGGCGATGCCGCGGCACGACTTGACGGGGTACACCCACAGACCCGTAACCTCCACCTTTCCCGTTGCTGTCGGTGCTTGGTTGCCCATCGTAAACAAAAACTAATCTTCAGATTGATAGGAGTTATAAACTTGTGTAGTGGACGTTTGTGATTGCTGCGAGTGAGTCTTTGGCCAAGAAGAATGCACAAGAAGGAGCAAGCGCACCAAGGACTGGTCAGGAGAGGAGCGGCTTCTTCCTCTTCTGTCTAAAAGAGCATTTCTTTCTTTCCACCTCCTTCCCCCCTTTAGGCATGCCTGGCCCCAGGGACATTCCGCGCATTCCGCGTACAATAAATACCCTTTTAGGCAAAGGACAAGGCTGATGATGTAGTATCGCTTCATCTTCATATCCATCCGCTTACTTCCTGCCTTTACCCCTCCTGGTGCCGGTCTTGGCGGCGCCGCGCTGGGCAGTCTTCTTGGTGGCGGGTGCTGGCTTGGCCTTCCTCTGTTCCTCGAGTCGCTTCCTCGCTTGTTCAAACTCCTCTTCCGTTGGCTCGTTGTCATCTTGGACCTCTTCCTCTTCGTCGTCCTGTTCGATCCTCCGCTTCTTTCGGCTTCTCGCCTTCTCTTCCGGCTTGCCCTTCTTCTCCTCCTCGAGCTTCTTCCGCAGCGCAAGGAATTCCTCTTCTGTTGGCTCATCGTTCAGCTCCTCCTCCTCCTCTTGTTGTTGTTTCTTGCCTTTGCGTCCGGCTCCCTTCTTCTTGGTCTCCTTCTTGCCGCCGTACTTGGCCTCCAAGCTGCGCGCAACAGACAGGACGATTGCGTCAGACCAGCGCAGCAGCAGCAGCAGCAGCAGCAGCTTGGGAGCGTGGAGGAATGCACGTACTTGGCGATGACCGAGTTGAAGCGTGCCTCCGACTTGCCCTTGTTCTGAAGGATCATTTGCTTGAGCGCATCATCGCCGTCCTTCTTTCCGGCCCTGAGGCCCATCTTCTGCGCGAGCTCCTCGGCCTCCTTGGCCTCCTCTTCCTCCTGCGCCTTGCGTCGTCTGGCCGCGGCGGTGGTGCGCTTCTTGTTCTGCTTCTTCTTTGCGCTCGCCTCGTACTCGTCAAAGGTCGGTACCTCGCCCGCCTTGATCGCAGCGTCGATGATGGCACGGAACCGGTCTTCGTCGTCCCAGCTGCTCAGCACCACCGTGTCGATGATACGCTCCATGTTGCCTGCAACCGACAAGAAGAGAGCGTGAGCTTGGCAAGCTCGAAAGAATGCAGCTGCGTGCTGTCGAAGTGTACCCTCGTGATCGACATAGGCCTGCTTGACGTCGGAAGCCTCGAGCTCTGAACCCTTGAACGACTTGGCGTAGTTCTCAATGTCATCGGAGGTGACCTTCTTGAAGAGCAGGCGCCAGTACTCATCCCAATTCTTGTCCTCGCTACTCGATAAGAAATCGTCATGCTCGATCGAACCCGTCTCATCGTAAAACTTTCGCTTCTCCTCCACGCTGAGGGTCTCGTAGATGCGCCCCAGGGTCTGGAACTCGCTCTTGGCCCTGGCCCGGGCCGCATCGTCACCTTGCACTCGGTCCGGGTGGAACTGGAGGGCCAATTTGTGGTAGGCCTTCCTGATTTCAGTGGCCGATGCATCCTTCTTCACGCTGAGGATGGCGTAAAAGCATTCACCCTCCTCGAAACGGGCAGTCAGAGTCTGCACGTCCTTCTCCATTGCGCACAATGCAACCAAGAAGATGCAACCCCAGCTCTTTTGGCGCGAAGGCCAATTACAAAGAATTCAAGGAATATATGGCCGCCAGGACCCCTCCCCCCCGAGGGCTGGACAGGCAGAAGAGGTTCGTTTCGTTGTTTACTCGTCTTTGTAAAAGGCCTGACGCTCGAGCTCCTTCTGTTCCATCTCCATCACCTCCTCACGCAGGCGCTGGATTCGCTCTTCCGTTTCCTGTCGCTTGGTCATCCAAACAATCTGCTTCCGTGAAGGGGGAGCTGGCGTTCCATCTAATCGCACAGTTAATGTGAGATGAGAAAGCGGCATATTTGAAGGGGGAGGTGGTCTATCATGAGAATTACCAGCGTATTCCCAGTCCGGTGCATCGTGGAAGGCGCCATCTTCGTTGCCACTTCGGCCGACGCCCTGCATGAGTCGCGCTCTTTGCCCAGCGCGCATGGGCACGCTCGCGGACGCGATGCCCCTCATTCCTCCGGCCATAGACCTCCGCCAGATGGCGTTCGCAACTACTCCGTTCGACATCTTTTAGGGAATGAATCAAATCGAAGGTAAAGAAAAGGAAAAATAAATGGCCGCATGGCGCAAATAGAAAAATAGAAAATAGAAAATAGAAAGAGTGACCTGGAAGATGGACCGACCGAGTCAAACCGCCACAGCTCCGGCGGATGTCTCTGTCCCCCCCTTGACCTGGGCTCAACGTGTCGCCCCCCAGAACGTAGCCCAGACCAAGCTAGTCAACGAGGCCCTCCTCCACTCCCTTGCCAAACATTTCAACCTGAACCCCATGC
>CACVKS010001285.1:0-10960 GCA_902749335.1 Acanthamoeba triangularis
GGTGGTGGGTGGTGTAGAGGCGATGGCGGTACAGCAAGCGACCGACAACAGCACACGCACGCGGGATATTCGCTGGCTCGCGCCCAGGTCGCGCGCTCGTACTCCTCCTGGGCCTGCAGCGCCCATGAGAAATTGCGCTGATGACACAACACACGACACAGCAACACAACACACACAAGCACTGGTTATCGTATGTGGTGGTGGTGATTAGCACACAATCCAGAGAGGCCAGGCCGTACCTTCGGCTCACATGGTCCAGTGCAGGTCCACACAGCGACGGACCGGAACTCTAGCGGCACGGGCTTCCCGGCCTTCTCCCACTCCGACTCCGTTAACTTGGGGGCCTGGTCCCTGCACCACCACATCACCAGACCAGACACGAGTAGAGAGTGAGTGATGGGCTTGGCTGAGCGACTCAGCGCATAACGAGCTGCGAGGTGGTACTCGGTGAAGGTCGCGCAGTTCTTGCACACCAGCGCTTGGCAGACCTGACACTCGGGCAGGCATTCCCCTGTAACGACGACAACAACGAGTGAAAAAGAACGAAGCGAAAAAAAGAACGAAGCCAATGTGCGGTAGGTACCACAGGCGATCCTGAGGCACACCGAGCAGAAGTAGCCGGTGGTGCTCTCCGGGATGGTGAACTGGATGGAACCTTCGGTCCAGTGGTCCACGCGGCACACCTTTGGGGGGCACACTCTCGGCTGTTAGGCCGAGCCCCAGAGAATGGAGAGCGACGTACGAGGGGGCACCGGCGGAGAAGTGCGAAGGGGACCACCAGGTGCAGCCGCCCCAGCAGCGAGCTGTAAGTACTGTTATTTATTTATCAAGTTAATTATTTATTTTATTATTTTATCAGATATTTATATATTTGTATATTATATATTATAATATAGTTCGTAAGGGTAAGGGGCAGGCACAGGGGGAAGAGGCCGGTGTCGCTCTTGACCAGCAGGGAGTGCACGAAGCGGCACACGAGGGCGGTAGGCAGTAGCTCCAGGTAAGGGGCAACGAGCTGCAGCTGGGACAGGTCGAGGTCGCCGCAGAGGGCCATCTCCTCTAGCTTGAGCCTGCACAACTCAACCAGCGGCTGGCACGATGCTGGCTTGTCCTCTAGCGCCCGGCACAGGGCTGCGAGGGCCGGCAGGCCAGCTGCATAGACGGCACACGCGTCAAGCCGGGCCCACGACCGAACGTTCTCGTCGCTCATCTACGTCCGTCGTAACAACCTTGTTGGCCAATATCTTTTTGCGTAAAGTTTGCTTGTCGATTATTTGGGGACTTTGCCTGATAAATGGGACTTGGAGTAAGTGAAGCGTTGGTGGTATAGTGGCAGCATTGGTGCCTTCCAAGCACTAGACCCGGGTTCGATTCCCGGTCAACGCAACTTTTTTCTCTATTCCTCTTTTTGCAGCACAAAAAGTGTAGCGACAGACAGGACAACCAACTGGACGGATCGACGAGGTGGAAGGCGTTTGCACAGAGAAGAAGCAATGAACGAAGCGAAGGAGGTGAGCGTTGCAGGTGGGAGGAAGAGCCGTGCCGTTTTCGTGCCCAGGCCCAGGCCCAAAGACACCAAGGCCGCCGCCGCAACGGTCCAAAACGCAACGAATCGCAACGCGAGTAGCGGCGCAAATCTCGCCAGATCAGATTCAGACGAATGGACAGCGCAGATCAATCGATTGCTCGACTGGATCGCGAAGCGGGGCTCAAATTCGCCTTCCATAAGGGTACCGCGTTGTAGCGGCGCCCGCGGGACGTGGTCCAGGCGCGCCCGGGCGATGGATCAGGACCTGCGGAAATGGATCGAGCAGCAGAGGCAGCTGGCACGCGAGGGCAAGCTGCCCAAGGAGCGCCTGGACGTGCTTGCTCTCGTCGATATCCCCTTCGGACGCAACTGCCGTCTACGCGAATGCCCAGAGGAGGGAATGGGAATGGGGATGGACGAAGACGAAGACGAAGACGAGGAGGAGGAAGAGGAAGAGGACCCCGACTACAATTCAGAATCGAGTGATGAAGATCTAGAATCGTTTGAATCACTCGAATCCTGCTACAGCTCTGTTGAAACCGATGAAGACGACGGTGCAGATTGGCGGGAAGGTATTTCCTCGCCTTTCATTACTTTTCTCTTTTTTTCCACTGGCTCACGCCGGAGGCAGACACTCTGCCGTCGTCGGCCCGCCAGGCCCAGAGCAGCAGGCGCTACGGCCTGCGCCAGAGACTGTTCGGGAACAGCAACGCGACGTCAACCAAGCGGACCACCACGAACGCAACAGCGACGGTTGGCGCGAAGCGACGGTGGAACGATGACGCCGCCAGGACTTGCTTGCCACGACCCCTGCAGGGAGGGTCCAAGCGGAGCCACTCGGCGAGCTCCTCTCCGTTGAAGAAATGGAGGGCCTCCTCGCCCGACAGCGCGGACGACATCAAGCCCGTGGACGGCCTCCACCGGGACGAGCGCGACCATAGGCGTCGAGCGCCGTCCAAACGAGACGAGAGCGGGACAGCTTCGGTGGAGGAGACCCTCCCCTTGATCACCGCTTCCGCCGCCGTCGGCGATGCCTACGCCGAAGAGGAGTTCAGCAGCGCCAGCGACGGTGAAGCAGCCGACAGCGATGCCGACCCGCTGGAGGAAATGTCGACCCTGGTCGCGAAGGCCATGTACCTCGATTCCATCCTCGATTGGATCTGACCTACACCACACACACCTGTACACACGACACACACGCAACACACGCGGATGGATGGATGGATGGAAGAAGAATTCATTAACATACAGAGTCTGCCCGGAGGCTAGGAGTAGTCGGCGATGACGGTCTGGAAGGCCTGGACGGTGGTGAGCACGCCCATGGCGAGACCGAACACGACGATGAGCGAGTGGAACGCCCAGTGTGCGGCCTCGCGCACCCAGTAGCGCACGCCGCTTCGTCGCTCGTTGCCCCTGCGCCCCTGCGACGTCTGCTGCATCCACAACAGCCACTTCGTCCCGCTGTCACGCTTCGTCTCGCTGTCTTCCCTCGCCCGGTACTGCCCTCGCCCGCCGTCGCCATCATCGCCGTCGCCGCCGTCATCGTCGCCGTTGCTGCTCGGGCCAGCGCTGTCGCCGTCGCCCTCGGCGTCGCCGTTGCTGTCGATGCCGTAGGCCAGCCTTCGCCCGCTGAAGAGCCCTCGTCGCTCGCTCTTCACGTCGGCACCTCCTCCCTCCTCGTCCATCCCTCGCTCATCGCCTCCTCCTCCTCCTCCGTCATCGTCGACAGCGTCGCCGCTCTGTCGTCGCTGCTGTCGCTTCTTCTTCTTCTTCTTCTGCGACGTCTTTGCGGCCCGCGCGGCGTCTCGCTTGCGCTTCTCTCTTCGCTCTCGGCGCGCGTCCTCGTCGCGCTGCTCCTTGAGGTCGTAGATGCTCACGAAGCCCTCGTTCTTTTCCCGGTACCGCACCCGCATGTAGATCAGCGTCGGCAGCACGAACGAGTTCATGCTGTTCGAGATCCCCACGATCAACCCCACCAGGTCTGCACACACATCACCGTCATCAGTGCGTGTGTCGTGTGTGTAGTCTTGTGGTGCGTGTGTCGCGTGTCGTGTGTGTGTCGTGTGTGGTACGTGCCTATGACGTTGGGGATGGCGCAGGCGAGGCCGACGATGGCGGCGATCATGCCGGTGCGCACGCACACGCGCTCCCAGTGGGGCACGAAGTCCTCCGCCTCCTCCCGCGGATCCGCGCCGTCATCCACGAGGCCCAGGCCGCGGTCCTCGCTCGCGACGAAGTGGTCGTGCTGCGTGCTGTGGTTGATGCTGACCACGCCGACGCCGCCGGTGCCGCCGCTGTCGGCGCTGCCCAGCCGCACGTAGGCGCCGGGTGGGAGCAGGTAGCCTGCGCTGTCGACGCGGCCCGACGACGACACGAGCGAGGTCGACGGCGACGCCGACGACGTGAGCGACGTGGCCGGCGACGAGCGCGGCGTCGACACGAAGAGGGTGGACGAAGTGGTCGAGAGCGAGGGCGACGAGACGAGCGAGGAGGAGGGCGAGGGCTCGAACCGGCCCACGCGCCACCAGTGCCACAGGCCGGCGCGGCCCAGGATGGACTCCTCGACCACGGTGCGGCACGGGACAAAGACGATGACGAAGGTGAAGACCAGGTCGAGCACTAGCGCAACCTTGGCGATGGTGACCGAGACCGACTGGCCCAGGTTGTCGATCACGATCTGCTGCACATCGTCGCCGAAGAACATGTACGCGAAGCTGGCAAATATCACATTGCCTTGACACACACACACACACACACACACACACACACACACACACACACACACACACCCGCACACGCACGAGTGGTGAGCATTGAATGACTGTTGGAGGGAGACAGACTGCGGGGAGGGCCAAGGAGGAGGAGGAGTACCGATGGTGGTGATGAAGAAGGCGATGTGGAGGGAGGCGTTGAACCGCTTGGGCTCGCGCATGGAGCTCTCGATGGGGAAGAGGTACATGGTGATGGAGAACAGGAAGGCGGCCGTGCCGAAGAACTGCGGGTAGGTCTCGATTCGGATGACCGGCATGTTGAGCGGCGAATCGATGAACCCGCCGTCCTTGAAGCCGTACACGAACACCACCACCACGCCTACACCCAAAACGAATGAGTGTCGTGTCCTTGGTCGTGTCGTGTCGTGTGCGCTTACCGAGGACCAGCGCGGCATCGCCGGCGACGGAGGTCAAGCCCACGTAGGAGAAGGACTTGATCCACGACAGCAACACTTCGATCGCGCCTGTGCCGGTGGCGTGGCGTAGCGTGGCGACAGAGATGGGGACGAGGAGCCGGGTAAGAAGAAAGACCAACGGTCTTGTCCCTTGTGTGGGAGGTAGCGGCTCGCGTACCAATGATCAGGACCCACTCCAGCACGGTCAGCTGGTCGGCGATCGCATGTAGCAGATCACCACTGCACACAATATATATATATATATATATATGAATAATATGTATACAGATCCATATATATATTCATATATTGTGCGGCGTAGCGTACCAGAACACGACGTAGACAGCGCAAGCGCCCAGTCCTTGAATGAGTAGAAATACATATGACATTCTTCTCTGCAGGGGATGGTGAACGTGAAGCCGGGGTGTAAGGGTAAGTTGCGTGTGGCGCGTGCCGTGCGATGCAAGGCGTGTCTTATATACCACCCAGAGACCGAAGGTGGCCTCGGCCAGGTCGGGATAGGCGATGGTACGACCGCCGAAGAGCTTCCGCTTGCACTGAATGACCCGGTAGTCGATGTAGTCGCACAATAGCCCGAGAAACAGGATGCCAACGGCGCCGCCCCACAGTCCAGCTGCCGCACGACCAACGACGCGACACGACCAACAACACAACAACACGCATGGCGCTCATGAGTTGTGTCGCGACACGGGGACATTTGAAACACATCACAGCACGCGACACAACGCGACACGCACGAACACAACGGGCCAATGCAGGGTGGCGGACCTTTCTTCAGGCCGTAGGGGAGGAAGAAGGAACCGGCACCCACCACGCACTTGATGATGCTCACGCACGCGTGCAGCGCCGACGTTTGGCTGCACATCCAAGAGGAGAGGAGTTTATGTTGTGGTCGATCATCCAATATAAAAACATAGTACTTCTGTCAACCAGCAACTTGTGGGGAAATAGGACGAGCAAGCAACAACAGCAGCAACAAGAATAATGCAGAGGCTGAACTGGTCAGCCACAGGGCGGGAATCGATCGTGGATGAGGGAAGTGGAAACGAAAATCTCGGTACAAAAATTTGTTTGTAAATTTTTGGGACTAAAGAAGGGGTACCCGGTGCGCGTGGGGCCATCGTCGCTCGCTTCATCCTTGCCTCCGCAAAGAATTCGCAGGCACCGCCGGCTCATGCCTTGCGAACGAACCGTGACTCTGACCAAACTCAAAATTTCAGAATCTGAAATTCGATTGCGAAAAGAATTGGTTTTTTGTTTCGAAACGAAACGGGGCAAGTTTGCTTGAACAACGATTCGAAGAAGGAAGACGGGAGGTCAACGGTCTCGAGGGAAAGAAGGGAATGGAGCAGGTGGGAATGCCCAAGATTCACACCTGCACCACGCAGCGCACCTCTCGATCTCCCATTTCTGGACAAGAATATGAAGATGAGGAAAATGGGGGAGACGAGAATGGGCGGGGGGCGCTGGATGATGATGCTGGAGGGGGCCTAGAACACGACGACCTTGAAGTCCTCCAGCTTCACCACCTTCACCACGAGCAGGATGGCGATTCGGACCCCACGGCTCGATACCTGAGGGCAGACGATGACGAAGTCGATGTTCAAGCTCTCGCCCATGTCTACGCCAACGCCGACGATGAGGGGGAGGGATACACCGTAGAACAACTCAGCCGCAACGAAGACACCTCCTCGTCTCAAGAATCGAACCTCGACAACCTTGCGTGTAGCGGCCCCATTCCCATCAACGTTCGTGACCAATTCGACGATAGCGTAGATGACGACGACGGAGGGCTGCAGCTGTGCAATACCTCCTACGAGGCCGAGGCAGAAGAAGAAGAAGAAGAAGACAAGAGCGTAGCAGCCTTCATCTCCCCTCCCGCTTCAGACGCTGCCCGCCAAGATGAACCCTCCACAGAAGACGACGAGGTCGGAAGCCGCGAGACGACGCGTAGCATCATGGCCCGCCTCGCCATCAAGCTGGGCAAGCAGCCCGACGACGTCCTCCCCTTCACCCTCCAGCTCGAGAAGGAGTGGCTCCTGACCCGCCAGCAGCTGTGTACGACCCTCGCCAGCGACGACGATGCTGTCCTCCACCGCCTCCAGTTCCCGCTGGGCCTCGTCTTCGCGCTCAAGGAGGAGCTGGGCATCACCGAGGGCGACGTGCCCAACATGCTCAAGTACAAGGTGCTCAAGAAGCAGATCGAGCAGAAGCAACTTCGCGCTGGCAGCAGCAACAGCGGCGCCGGCGGCGACACGGTGGACAAGGACGGCAGCCCGGGCGGCCGCCCAGGCGGAAGCGTGGCAGGCCGCAAGCGCAAGCGGCTCACCGTGGCGGACTGGCGGGAGAAGGTGGAGCGATTCGCGCTGGACACCCAGCACGCCCCGAGTCCCTTCCGTGCCACCTCCATCTTCCAGGTGGAGTGTTTCTGTTGCGGCTATGCCGTCAACATGAACAAACCGGGTACTGCTGGTTCACGCACGCACATGTCTTGACACACACGACACTGGCTGATTGAGTGTGGTGAATGGCGCAATGTTGGCAAAAACAGGTCAATTGTACTATTTGAGGAGGCACGTGGAGGGCGTGCGGCCGGACATACGGATGAGCAATCACACCAAGAACTATCGGCGCTGGCAACGACAATACCAGGCGGGCGTCAACATGGACGAGGTGCGTTCACACACCTCCTTCGCCTTCTCTCATGGCAACTTTGGTTCATGATCCTCACCGTCGTCGTCATCGTCGTCGACGTTATGGTGATTATTGATGTACTGCAGCTGCCACCACTGCCCCGGGAGCCGAAGAAGCAACGAACAACACAGGGCACCGCGGGCAACGAGGCCAACGATGAGGGGCTGGAGCGGGCCGAGTTCAGCGCCGGCGCTGACGAGGAGGAACACAGCGATCGCGAGACCTCACCCACGTCCTCCTCGTCGTCGATCCCCACCTACGCCTCCACCGCGCTCCCGGAGCCCGACGCTGGCCACGGCTCCCCCGGAAGCGCCGTCCCCTCGAGTGCCGAGCTTGACCTGGCTGAGCTGGCTCACCTCCAGCACCACGGTGGCGACCACCAGCAGCCGCTTCCGCCGCATCGTCACCATCTCACGCAAGTGGCGATGGAACACAATCCGCACTCGTTCCACAACACGATCATCTCGGCGCCGCTACCATCGCTCGCGACCCACGCCGCGCCGCACTCCATGAGCCACCTGCTCTCGCCGCACCACCATCATCACCTTAACTCCTCGCCACCCCACTTGCCTCTTCTCCACAACCTCCAGCCGCACCAGCATCACCAGCCTCAACTTCATCATCATCAGCTCCTCCACAGCGACATGGCCATCATCATGAGCGCTAGCAACGGCTACTCCTTGCCACCACTCCTCTCCACTGCCCAACACCATCACCACCAACAGCCACACCACCAGGAGCTGGACAAGGACTCCTCATTGTAGATAGATGGTTGTGGTGGAGACAACCATCAACAGCCAACAACCAACATGTAATATTGTACAGCACATACTGCCACTTGCAAAGACTTGCCCAGGACCCTTGGTGGGGTGTGGGGGCTCACTGGTATCGGGTACTTTCGTTGTGGCTTCGTCTCGCCGCTTTTCCACCAACGACGCTTCGGGAGAATGTGGTCGGCGTGCTCCAATTCGCCAAGAGCTCGAGTGGCGTTTTATTACGCGCAATGCCAGGAATGCTCGCCTCATGGCTGTGATGGAGGTTTGAGCAACCACAACACAAGACACAGAGCCCACGGCCTTTTGCATTCTCAGCCTTTCAGGAAGGGGTGACCCTTACCGCATTCACGAGTGAGACCTTGCCCTTCATTCATTTTGCAGTTCCAGGCCTTTGTGTAGTAATGGTATGGTCCGGCTCCCACCCACTCCTTGGGCTTCTTGCTTCGCAGACCGCAGAAGGCTTTTTATTTATTTATTTATTTATTTATTGTATCCATTTTCTTGTTGTGCTTGAACAGGGGAACAGCAGCAGTGCAGGTCCCATACAACTGCCAGCGCATGTCACCAGCCAAGACCTGGCCCAAGTGTGGGTTCGTTGCTACTACTCACCGCACGCAACGCACACCTTAAGTGACCTTCTTCGCAGGATCGTTACGACAAGCGCAAGAGCGGGGAGCTGAGCTCCGCCAAGGCCCACAAGTTCGTTAAGGACCTGGCCCACGTGGCCGGCCTCAAGTACGACAAGGCCGAGGCCGACCGCCTCATCCGCTCCGTCGTCGTCGCCGACCATCCCGACTCAGCCCTCCACCCTGACACCGCCGTCGCTGCCGTCGCTTCCATTCAGCAGCAGCCCAGCAGCAGCGGCAGCGTGCCCCGCAGCCCGCGCAAGCAGGAGACGTCTGAGGGCGACCTGCGGGTCGACTTTGAGCGCTTCCGGCGGCTGTTCCTCGTCGTGCTCGAGAAGGAGCGCGAGCAGCAGCAACAGCCGCAGCAGAACGAGAAGCAACAGCAAAGCGAGAAGAAGCCTCCGTCGGCCGCGCTGCTGGGCAGCCTCAAGCTGAGGAGCCACCACCAGGCCAGCAAGAACCACAAGGGCGGCACCGGCGGTGGTGGTGTGCACCGCCAGCTTTCGTCGTCTCTCAAAGAGGTTCAGCGGCGAATGCGCCAGGAGGCCTCGGCCGCCGGGGTGTCGACCGATTCAACGACCAAGCCCAAGAGCAGGTGGCAAGCCATCGGCGAAGATGACGACGACGACGATGACGACGATGACGACCAAGGCGATGACGATGATAGGAGGAGGGCGACGACGGTCGGAGCGACGATGAGCGCGGCGATCTCCGAAGCCGTCTTGGCGACACGCGGCCGCTCACGGCGGGAGACCATGCTCGGCACACAGCGGCTGCCGGCCGTGAGCTCCACCAGCGATCAGGCGCCGCCATCCTCGGCCGCAGCAACGGCGGCGCCGGCAATTACGGCGTCGACGTCGACGGGTGAAGCCCACGACCCCGCTACGTCGGGTCGAGTGTTAGTGGTAGAGGCTGATGAGGCGGACTCGGCGGTGGAGCCTGCGGCGAGTGAGGTCTCGGCCCGAATGTCGAACTGCGGGACGGTCGAGACTCGGGCGCGGCGAGGCTCAATGGCCAAAGAGACCGGAACGGACTGGAAGCCGGCGGCGGCCGGCCAGGAAGAAGCGAGCGCGGGTGTGGCTGGGCTCGAGAGCGTCGCAGGTTTGCCGAAGGGAAAGGGAGAGGAGGAAGAAATCGACAACTCGACAAAGACCGAAAGCGATGAAGCGAAGAGCGAAAGCGAAAGCGACAAAGTGAAGAATAACGAAAGCGAATATGAAAGCGAAACGAAAGCGATACAGGAAAGGAAAGAAGCAGCAGCGATGGAGGAGAAGACTCGAGCGGAAGTTGAGGTTGTGAAAAGGGAGAGTGACGACAATACGAGGACGTTGCAGCCCAACAAGAGCAAAGAAGAGCCACTGCCGGAGTTGCGCTCTCCCCGGCGAGTCGACAGCGTCTCATCACTCAGACAGCGCTCGCCATCCGCTGGTGGACTCACCGAACCACACCAGCCCGTGCCCGTAGAGGAATCGGAGGTATGTGTGCTATGTCTTGTCGTGTGTGTCGTGTGTGTCGTGTGTCGTGTTTAGTGCATTGTATGCGCGTGCCGTGGTGCGTGCGTCTGATGAAGTGAACACACAGCAGCAGCCAGCGGAAGTGGGCAAAGACAACCTATTGGTCTCGCTAGCGCTGGTGCTGATCCACCTGGCCTCGCCCCTGCGCCACCACCACTTGCTCGCCTGGGCGCTCACCCTCGTCGCCCTCGTGGCCTGGCTCCTCCTCGCCCGCGCCATCCGCCTCCTCTACCTCCGCGCCGCCCTCCACTGCAAGCAGCAGCTCTGTGACGACGGTCAAGCCCCAGTGTCACCACCTGACGCTCTGCCACGTCAGCCGCCACCTTACACTGGCCTGGACCAGGCACTGCTGGGGCTCGACCGGGCGGTGGTGCGGCGGCTGCTGGGTCCGCGCGCGCGAGTGCTGGCCTACGGTGCGGCCTGCTTCGGGCTGGCCAGCTTCAGCGCGGCCCACGACCCATCTCTGGCGGCCCTGTTCGGCCTCGCCCTGCCGTCAGTCATCCTAGGCAGCCTGCGGTGGAAGCACGACGTGCCGACGGCCGACCCCCTCAACCTCCTCTCCTTTGCCGACGGCGCCACCGTGTTCGGCATCATCACCGGTACGCGCGTTCTGTGTGTGTGTGTGTGTGTGTGTG
>CACVKS010001287.1:0-10958 GCA_902749335.1 Acanthamoeba triangularis
CTTCTCGCCCGGCGCGGTGGAGAGCACCACCACTTGGCCGGGTCCCGTCGGTCGCTTGTCGCCAGAGCCTGCAGCTGCCTCTGAGTCCTGCACCGCCGCCACCCGCGACTTGCTCTTGTAGGTGTGGTGGGGGTCGAACGTGACGTCGAACCACACGCAAAACCCGTGCATCGTGTCGTCCCTTTCCAGCACCGACGGCAACAGCGACGAGGTAAGTGAGGTAAGTGGATCGATTCTGGTCGGACGGCGAGGCAAGTAGCGAGTGGGGAAGGCGTGCAGTACCGGAGGATGGGCAGTTCAAAGTTGCGTTTGATGCTGCGCAGTTGCTGCGGGCTCACGGAGAGGCAGTCGATGTCTTTCACCAGCAGGGGGTGAGACAGGAGCTGCTCCTTCTCGACCGTGATCTGAATCTGTCTCGTATCCCCCATCGCACGCGCCGCCAGATGAGCGCACAGATCGCGAGAGGCTCACTGAACAACGGGGGCCGTGGGTGGTGACGGGCGGCGCATACCTCGGGCTGTGCCATCAGCTGGGCCTTGACCGCAGGCAGAAGAGCCGAGTAGTCAAGTCCGTACACGTCCTCCCAGAAGGTCACGCTTCGCAAAACACGTGTCAGGCCGGCATAGTACAAACTGCGCGTGTGCTTGTGCGTGTGCGGTTGTGTGCGGTGGCACATGTGCTGTGGTGCGTGTGCGTGTGACGCGCAGGATGCGGGGACGTACTGTTCTTCGTAGTAGCTGTCGAGGTTGACAGGCGCCAGGAAGATGCGCGAGCGCGAGGGAAACACCAGCCCGCCCTCGTTGAGCCACTTGTCGCGGGCGTAGAGCACCGAGTCCAGCATGGACTCGTGCAGCAGGTAGAACCCCATCCACTCGCTCACGATGATGTCCACCTTCTCCGGCAGCTTCACCTCCTCCATCCGCCCCTTGATCACCTGTATTGTGCGTGGCACGCAGCTCGCGCGCGTGTTAGCTCACTTGCACGGCCAGTGCGCTCTTGCAGCCAGGCCTCGGCGAGGCCGATCGATACCTGGACACGATCGGCGAATCCGTTCTTCTCCACCAAGAGCTGCGCGACGTTGGCCATGTTCGAGCCCTCGACGGCGTAGACCTGTAGACGGTGGGGTCAGCGACGATCAGCTGGTCACCGCCGACACGGAGAAACAAGTGTGCTGCGCAGTTTTGACGAACGAACCTTCTTGGCCCCGGCGCGGGCGGCGAACATGGCCAAGAGGCCGGTGCCCGTTCCGACGTCCAGCACCACCTTGCCCTGGAACGCTTCCTTGTTGCCCTCGATGGCCTGGCAGCAGCACGAGCCGGCCACCAAAGGTGTTAACACAACACGCAATCCTCTCTCGCTCAACCGATCGCCCAACCACACCAACAACACCCACAACTGGTGCGGTGTGTACCTTGCGGTAGGCCTCGCTTCGCGGTCGATCGCGTAGCATGAGGTGGTGCACGCCCAGGTCTTCATAGCTCTCGAAGTAGTCCTCGGCCGCCACTGTCTTCGGCTTCTTCTGGCTGGCTGGTTGTATTCCCTACCGTGGTAAGTGAGGTGCCAATGTATCAGCAAGCGTTCCGTTGGTACCATCAGGAGGGCAGGATGCGTTCCCGTTCGGCGCCTGTTCGCTCTCATTTCTCTGTCTCTTACGGCTGGATGAAGATTAATCTTGATTAATCTTTTTCTTGATAATGGAATGATCACCACTCACAAGAGCACAAGAGCCATTTGATTACCTCGGCTCCTCCATGACGCTTGATCTCCGAAGGCGAGTTCAGTCTGCACGGTTGGGATTGACAGAACGGAAAAAATGATTTTTAAATAAATATATAAATAAATCTAAACTCCCGGCAAGTTCAATTCGTTGTTGCAGATTGCGAAGATGTTGGCGCGCCGTGGAGTGAACCCTCGATTGGTGGGACTGGAGGGCCGCGTCGGCACTGCCTCCCGTTGTGGCATCGCTTCTTCTTCCGCAGCGCGTCATCTGGCATTTCCCGCCCGCACATTTACCTCCTCCTCATCTTCGTCATTGGCGCGGCGCCGCCTGCCGCTGTCCACCTTCTCGCGTGGCAGCGTCTTCTCTTCCGCCTCTTCCTCCTCCCCCATTTCTTCCTCCGTATCAGCGGCGATGATCATTCGGCATGAGAGGAGGCGCTACGCCACCGAGACCGTCGAGGTAAAAATCCTGAATCAATCAATTCTATTTTTAAAATGCAAACAAGATTGAATAATAATTGAACGACAATGTTTTAAAGGTTCAGGAGGGCACTACTACTGCAGCGGCCGAGGCGGCGACACAGGCGGGTGCGGCAGCGGAACGCGGAAGCGATGCGATGGCCTCGTTCATCGCGGCGGCGGACCCGGTGACCAGCCTGACGCCGGCCGCGCTGGAGGTGGTGGAGCGCACGACGAGCTCGTTCCCGCCCATCAACTGGCTCGTGGACTCCATGACGTTCGTCCACTACGCCGTGCCTCTCTCGTGGGCCGCTACCGCCGTCTGCTTCACCGTCGCCTTCCGTACCCTGATCTTGCCCGCCGTACGCCAGCGCCCCACCCTCGCGGGTCCCTGGTCTGACTCGAAAGACTCGACATTCGCCTGACGACCCTCACCTCCTCCGTGGTGTGTGCGTGTGTGCGTGTGTCGTGTTCAGGTGGCCCTGACGATGCAAAACAGCGCCAAGATGCGCGCCGTTCAGCCCGGTACACACACAACACACAACACACGACACACAACACACGACACACAACGCAACACACGCAACGCAACACACGCAACACACGCAAGTGTAAGCTTCTTCTTCTTCTTATTATTATTTACACCGGTGCTGTGTCGTCGACTACCAGAGCTGGAGAAGATCAAGGCCAAGTACGGCCCCAACGTCGGCAAGGACGTCAACGTCGCCATGCAGTACCGCGAGGAGGTAGGGCCTGTGTTCCCCCCACCGCAAACCAACCAACGCGCGCGCTTGTTTACCCGGTTTGACCGCTCTTCCGCGTCCGCATGTGCTGCAGGTGAGGAAGATGATGGCCCAGTCCGGCGTCAGCATGTGGAAGACGATGGTGCCCTTCCTCGTGCAGACGCCCCTGTTCGTCAGCTTCTTCTTCACCACCAGGAAGCTTGGTACGCGCTAACTCTGATTTATTTATTTTAGAGAATAATAATTCATAAATTAATAAATGAATAAATAATTCATTCTTGTGCTGATCTCTGGCGCTTGTAGCTGAGGAGGAGCCGGGACTGCGGGATGCCAGCTTCCTGTTCTTCAACGACCTGTCGGCGGCAGATCCCTACTACATCATGCCCATCCTCACTTCCCTCACCATGCTCGCCACCATCGAGGTACGTGCAGCGCACCTTTAAGCCACACAGCGACCGCTGAACGGTCGTTTCTCGTTCTTCGCTCTACGCGGCCAACTGACGCACGATCCGGTCGCGTGCGGCACGCAGCTGGGCTCGGATGGTGTCGGCGGCCAGAGCAACCCGGCGCTCAAGAACTTCCTGCGACTCTTCTCCGTGCTCGCCATTCCGGCCACGTCCAGCCTCCCCATTGTACGCCGCTCCCTCTTCTCTTGGAGGGGTACTCCTCATCGTGTGTAGCTTGCTGACGCGACTGTGGCGAACCACATCGCACGTTTCTCTCTCTCCTACGCGGCGGCAACAACCAGTTCACGCACATCTACTGGTTCTCGTCGAACTTGTTCTCGCTGTGCCAGCTGGGCCTGTTTAAGGTGCCCTTCATCAAGAAGGCCCTCGGCCTGCCCGACTACCAGGGCGTGTCGCCCATGCTGGGCAGTTCGGACCCGCAGCCCACCAAGGCCGAGGTGACCTTCCAGCAGAAGCCCAGGATCATCAGGACCAAGAACCAGAAGTGAACAGCGAACACTCACTTCACCTTGATCTTCACATTCGCATAACCAAAAATGAAGTGCGTTTGCTGCACGTATCGTCGTCGCCTACAAGAGGTGGCCTGTTGTCTGTCCTGTCTCTCAAAAAGGAGGAGATTGCGGCAGGGAGTCGAGAGGCGTGCTACCACTACACTACGACGCCGATGCCGGAAGCATCGACACCGCCCGTAATCGAACCGAGGTCTCCAGCGTGACAGGCTAAATTCGAAGTACTCCCATTGCACTACGCTCCTCGCTCGGCGTGTCAAGGCCCAGAGTTTGTGCGGTGCTTCTTTCTCGTTTGACTCGCAAAGCCCTGCGGTCCTGCGGCAACCAATCACCCTTCGCTTCAGCTGGCGGTAAGGCAAGACCTTTTGTGCCTCAGTCCCAAGCCGGTCATGAGTTCATTCGTCTTCGAGGAAAGACCAAATCTTGACGGTCTTGTCGTTGGCTGTCACAGAAACAGAGAGATGATTGATGAGCGACGAAGCTGTACCGTTGCTCAAAGGGGCTTTGGGAGGGTACCGCCGGAAACAATGCGTCGCGAAGAGCAGTGGATCGAGCGGACCCGGTCCTCGTGTTGCGTTCCGCCTGGTACTCCAACCACGAAGTGCGGCAGCTCTTGCTCTGCTGTATGTGCAGTCCCTATCACTGAAGTACACACAAACCACGGCACATGCCACCGTTAGGGTGTTGTGGAGCGAATTGGCTTAGGCCTGGAGGGGCCGCTCACCCTCGTCAGCGAATTCGTCCAGGCGGGTAAGGTCGAATACGCGGATGGTGCAGTCTCGTGAACCGCTCACCAGCTTCATCGCGTCGAACTGCAGTTCGCGAACAGAACCTGCCGGCACAGTTGCGGCATTCGCCAGCTTTAGCGCCGTATGAATGGGCGTGCGTGCGCGCGCGATACCTGTGTGGGCGTTGAGGGTTGTGCGCAGTTTGCCGCCATCGTAGATCTGAATGATGCCGTAGGCGACATGGCCTCCACCCACCTGCAGCAGTGGTGTGAAAAGAACTCCACGCATCCATGCATGGCAGGCGGTCGGGGTAAGGGAAAAGAAAAAGGAGTAGAGTACGATGAGGCGATCGCCGTGCCATTGCAGACACCAGATCGGGTCATCTCGTGGTAGTGCACTACAAGGAGGAAAATAAAAAAATTAGTCGCAGTGCGCGTGCGGGCGTGGTGCGGGCCAAGTACCCAATAGTAGACACCAGCTTGCCGGTGCGAAGGTCCCATTCATGAATCGAGCCGATATCCGAACCCGACACAAGGCGATCTCCTGTTGGATTTTGAGTAGCCTATTAAAGACGTGCGCGTGTGCGGTACGTGTGTGTGTGTGTGTGCACGGCGCGCACCCTGAAACTGGAAGCAGCGGCCGCTCTCAGCGCCGAAGGTCGATGTGGGGATGCTAAGCACAGAGTTGGCATTTTCCAGGTCCCACAACCGGATGTCCTTCAGCGACTGTGAGATCATCCTGTTGCCCTCGATCTGCATCATCCACGGCCCGCCCTACACGCCAATATAAACCAACATAGACGAATATATAAACACATAATGTTACTCATAAAAACATAAAGCCCTCTCCTTCGCTGAATTTGCTTACCCTGTGACCCTCGAACTTCTGGACGAGCTCTCCTCCATTGTCAAGGTCGAACATCTTAATCACCCGTTCATCGGCGCACGACACCAGCTTCGAGTCATTGTCGATCAGCCTGGAACGAGCCACCACAAAGTAAGCAACCACGGCGCGCGGAGGGCATGGAGTACCTCATGCATCGCACAAGCCCGTTGTGTGCCCCGATCTTGGCGGTCAGTCTCCCGCTGTTGATGTTCCATTGCGTGATCTCCCCCGATTCGTTGCCGCTCAACACGAACCCTCGCTCCTCTGCCGACAGCCGCACGCAGCGCACCGTGTCCGAGTCGGAGAACGTCTGCACCGACAGACACCGCCCTTCCCGCCAATTCCTGTTGTTGCCCCCACCCCCACACGATACTGGTGAGCTCCAGCAACAGCACAGGTACGGCACCCACCTTTCTAGGGCCCGATAGTGCCTGAAGTTGGACTGCCAGCTGGCCGTAGGGATCCACTGCACCGTCTCGCCCATCCATCGGTGTGCTGGGAAGTGAAAATGGAACAACCTGCGTTGGCACCGGCGGTCGTGACCGGTACGTGAGCAAACGCACGCCACGCACGCCACGCACGCCAGTGTGACCGTGTGCGGTGTGGGAGGTACCGTTTCCACAGGGCATCGTCAACGACAAAATCGCGCCACCAGGTGTTGAGCATGCCCACGGAGTAAAGCAAATCGGCCGGACCGCCGAGGAGGGACATGACGTGGAAGGTGACTTCATCGGGCAGCATCTCGAACGCGCCTCGCAGCGTTGGCCCCGACTGCTCTTCGGCTTCTACTTCGTCGGCTGTGCCACGGCACGTGTCAGTAAGCGCCTGCCCCGGGGGGGGGGGTATAGAAATACCAAGAGCGAGATTTCCAAGGCCTGCTTCAATCTGTTGGATGAAATCATCAGGGCCAGCCTCGGCGGGCGGCAGCAAGGCACGCAACAGTCGGTCCGTCATCTCGGGCGGCTGTAGTGCTGCCTGCTAAGATTTTGCAAACAGTTTCCATAACGCTCGAAACTTTTGCATTTCGTGGACTTGGTTTTCACCCTTGTGCCGGTCGAGGCAACCAAATCATGGCATAAACGGGGAATGGTCGGGCTTGACGGGCTGCGCTTCACGGAACACGCCCCGAAACCAGGCCCCATAAAACGCGGGCAACCACATTGGTAGTAACTTCATCAAGCAAGCAGAACATAGACGTGGCTTACCGACACACGCACAACTCAGCTAACTTCACCTACTCAACTACCATGAACCATCAGCAGCAGCAATCCGCGGATACCATCAGCATCAAGGTGACTCTTGTGGCCACCAACGAGAACCGCTTCATCGCTCTTCCGTCGCCGCCCTCATTCGCCATCCTCGTCGAGAAGATCGCCACCGTGTTCGACAAGGTCAACAGGGAGACCATGTGCATCCACTACGTCGACGACGAGTCCGACCTCGTGACCGTGTCCTCCTCCGACGAGCTCGCCTGCGCGCTCTCGTTCCTCCCCGCTGGACGCCCGCTCCGTCTCTTCGTCTCCATCGCCTCCACCGAATCCAGCGCCCCTCCCCAGCAGGTGCCCATCCAAGAGCCGACCGATGTAGAACCCACCACCGGCCCGGCCACCGACACGACAGCCACCGACGTCGACAATAAGCCTAAGGCACTCAACGATGACACCAAGGCCGAGAGCGAAATGCAGGCCATCGACGTGCTCAAGGGCAAGCTCTCCCAGGAAGCAGGCATCGTGGTCGGCGTGGATGTTTGCGAGAAGCGGTGCCTCCGCGTGCTTGCCAGGTTCGGAGGCGATGTGGACAAGGCCGTCACCGCACTCGAGCGCTTCCACCAGCGGACTCAGCTGAAGAAGCAGCCGGCGCTGCGCCCCGATTGCCCCCAGCCCGAGTCCCTCCACGAGCTGCGCAAGGCACGCCGGGCCGAGAGGCTCGCGGCAAGGCTCGCCCGCCAGGAGAAGAAGCAGCTCCAGCTCAGCAACGCCGATACCGTCGTCGACAAGAAGATGGTTGACACGGAGAGCGTCGAGGCGCTAGTGGCAGCCATGGCCGACCTCGGACTGGCCGTACCCAAGGGCCGGTGCACGGGCGCCCTGCGCCGCGCCGACGGTGACGTGGACGCGGCCAAGGCCGAACTCGTGAACTGGTGCGCCAAGCGGCAGGAGCGCCAACGCAACAACGCCAACAAGACGACCAGGGCGCCCGGCGAGGACCAAGAGACCGCCGAGGGCGACGATACCGACAAGGAGAAGCTGCTGGCCCAGCTCGACCAGATGGGCTTTGGCGCGCCGACCGGCAGCACCGACAAGGAGGCCGAGAGGATCAGGAAGCGCAACGAGCGTCTGCTGAAGAAGCTCAAAGGAGACGTGGACCAGGTGGTTTGCCTGCTCAAGGCCAGGAACGCCAAGGTCGAGGAGCGGATGGCCGCTCGCAAGGCCCGTCAGGCAGAGCGTCCCCGCGGCAGGCGGAACGAGGAGCAGGCCAAGGCTTCGACCACCTGCTGATCTCGCACGACAACGCGCCAGCTGCCCAGCCCAATCTCTTGTTATACCTCTGATCTTCAATAGCAAGAACCAATAAGCATCTTCTTTTTGAGCTACAACTTGCGTGAAAACGTTGCAATCTAGGTAGGTGGTACCAAGCAAGGCGCAGATTACCCTAAGGCGCCTGCCAATAGAAGTGGAGAGTGACGTTGTTATTGAGGCCGTAGGGAGTCTCGTCGAGCGTGAACGTCTGCACCCCTCGCTTCATCCGGGTTACGGCCGCCAGCGGGATCTCCTTGCTGCCGTAGTCGTCCGGGTAGCGCGACGCGTCGTGAGCCGAGATGTACAGTGTGGCCGTGGCCGGATTAACGTCAAGGCTTTGGCACGACCAGAGACCCAAAGAGGTCAGCACCGGAGATGACATGACTCAGGGAAGTAAACTGGGGTGGGGGGTGGATACAAGATGAACTTTTCGCAGAAGCCCAGCTCGCACTTTTTGCCGCGGGTGCCTGTTTCGCGCCAGGCTGTGGGCTTCCGGCCGTCGGTGCCCACCCCCAGCCTAACGTAGCAACTCTCCGCCCTTCACCCAAAACGACCAGCGTCAGTACACACACACACACACCACACACACTTCTCTCTCTCTCTCTCCTTCTTCTCTTGACGTCAGGGTCACTGAAATGGCGCGACAAGAGGGTACACGGGTGAGCCTACCTCCAGCCACACTGTGAGTCGATGTAGGCTGAAAGCACTGATGTTGGAGAAGTGATGAGATTGACGACCAGGCAGGGCGTGTGCAATCAAGAAAGAACGATAAGGGCGGTACCAGTGATCTTGAGTGCGCCCACAGGCATATCGCGCAGCCCGGTAACCCACTTGGTCTGCCTGGCGCGCCACCTGGCGCGTTTCGCCTGTCGGCGCTGCTCCAGCACGCGCCGCCGGTCCGGGCGTGGGACATGGCAGGGGATGACGGATGTGCTCACATCCCACACGACCTCCCTCACGACGCCCACCGCCACGGTGCGGCCGAGATCGGCAAAGCAGAGACGGCCGAGGTTACCGCTCGCGGAGAACAAGTCGAGACACAGTGGCTGCAACGGAAACGTGAACGTGAGCTGGCGGAAATGCGTTGTGTACTGTGCACGCGTGCGCCGTGCACGTTCATGTGTGGTGTGAGTACTTGTTTGGGTGTCAGCTCCGCCATGCAGGCCATGCTCGTGCGAATGAATTGCGGGTCGTTTTCGATCAGCTGGCCAGTGCGCCTGTCGATCTGGGCCGAGAGCGGGAGCCAGTAGAGTTAACAAAAGCTAACCAAGCAGCGACCTTACCTCTCTCAACCTCCAGGGTCGTACCGATGAGATGAGCTTGAAAGTGCATGGTACGGTGGCCGCGTGCACGCGCAGAGTCGGCGTGTAGCCTGATCTGAGCATGCCCGGGTGGGATATGACGATCACCTGCGCCTTGACGGACTTGACCCGTCGAGGTTGGTCGCTGCCCTGTGGAACGATCACGCTGCCTCGCTCCACCAGGTCGACCAGCCGCGGCAGCTCGGCCTCGACCGTGTTGGTAACCTCCTCCGCCTCCGCCTCCGCTTCTGCCTCCTTCTCGCGTAGGTTGTCCACGACCACATTGGTGCGCAGCCAGCGCAGCCTGACCGCCACGCTTTCGTGAGGTCCGAAGACCGCGTGGCGTGGCAGATGATGCGATTCGATCGATTCGACGACGACGTCACCGTTGACGTTGCTCGGTTGGATGGCCACCCGATCACCCACGGTGAGCTGGCCGCTCACGATGCAGCCGCCCACGAGCAGCTCGCGGGTGTCGTGCCGATAGGAGCGCCGGTAGACCTTCTGCACCACCATGCGGGCGGGTTGACCGACGTGGTCCAGCCGCAGGCCCGGTGGGTCGAGAGCCACGGTCTCCAGTGCCTGCATGAGCGTGGGTCCCGTGTACCAGCTCATTGTTGTCGACTGCGTAAATACATTATCACCTGGGTTGGAGTTACAAGTTAGCAAAGACGCATGCGCGGGCCGGGCGCGGGCGTGAGACCTGTGATGGCGGAAAGGGGAATGAAGTGGGTCTGTGCGACGTTGAAGCCGACCCGCTTCAGGTGGGTGGTGACGAGCTCCTTCACGGCATCGTAGCTCGACTGCGCGAAGTAGACGTCCGGGTGGTCCATGTGCGTCACGCACACGATAACTTTCTTGACGCCCATCGTGTAGGCCAGCAGCGAATGGTTCTTGGTCTCATCGAGAGGCACCAACTGCCAACGCGCGACTTGCCTGGTTAGCCCACTTTCGCGTAAGTGTTGTTTGTGCCGGGTTCTGTGTGTACCTCTTTGGTCAGAGCGGAGATTACCAAGACGCCGCAGCGGCTGCCCACGATGCCCGCGTAGAAGTTCTTGACGCCCTTGTTCTTGCGGCCTGTCCCGGAAAGCGCCCATGGTCAACGCACGCGCGCGCACCATCGCACACGTACAGCGTCGGAAGTACCCGGGACGTCGATGAGGGTGATACAGCGCGAGTGGGGCAGGCTCATCAAGCACTCCTGGGCGTCCAGGGTGGGCACGCCCACTTCGCCGTGCGGCTGCTGCTTGCCCTTGACCAACCATGCCGAGCCGAGGTTGAGGCGGAGGAGCTCGAACAGGGCCGTTTTGCCCTGGCCCGAGGCGCCCATCAGCGCTACGGGCGTGGCAAGACCAGCGCTCAGGTAGACCTCCTTCCACGCACTCTGCCCGTTGGACTCCCTGGCCCGTTTCTCTGTAAACGTAGTCAACTGATGTTGATGTTGTGGCCGGCTGCTCAGTAACTGGTGTGGCAAAGGCAAGAACAAGAACAGGAGACGTTTTGCACCTGGGCGAGTTGGTCGGGAGGGAGAGGTTGAGCCAGGGAAGCGAAGAAGGTGGTCTTCCAGAAGCCATCTCCCCGCAGGGCATCGTGCCACGTCCTGCAAACGAGCTCGCAGCGTGCCACCC
>CACVKS010001288.1:0-10954 GCA_902749335.1 Acanthamoeba triangularis
TTGCAGGGTCGTACCCGGTGAATGGTGAGTGGACCGAGGACCAAGTGCTGGTCTACGAGCTGGTGCTGGACCTGCAGACCAAGGGCATTTCGATGATGCAACCCGGAGTGAACTACTCGACGGCGTCGGCCGAGCTGCGGAGATACTATAACAGGCTCCTGCTGCAGGCTGGCTTCGTGCAGGGAGAGCTGAGCGGCCTCGATGCCAATGCCATTTCCACCTACTTCTGTCCCCATGGCTTCGTTCATCACGTCGGTACGCAGCGCACACGCACCACCGCACACACGCATGTAACTGTTCACTCACGCCAATCTCTCTCTCTCTCTCCGATCAGGTCTGGACGTTCACGACCCAGGCACCATTGGCATACTGAAGCCGGGCTACACTCTCACCATGGAGCCGGGCCTCTACTTCATGGTGCGCGTGCGCTTACTATGCGTGTTTGTGAGCCTTCTTGCTTAGGCTCGAGCTCACCCCCATGTGGTGCTGTGTGCGTGTGTAGGACGCGCTGTTGCGGCCAGCGCTGAACAACAGCAAACTGGCGCCGTACCTGGTGAAGGACAAGATACAGCATTTCCTCGACACCAAGTTTGGCGGGGTGCGCATCGAGGACGTGGTACTCGTCACCGAGCAGGGCAACCAGGTCCTCTCCGCCGGTGTGCCCAAGTCCGTCGCCGCCATCCAGCGGCTAATGCAACCACAACACTGACACCCCTGGCCCAAGCTGTACATGTTTTTGTGTTGACGCCAACGTACATTCATCTACACACACACACACACACACTACATTATATCATTCTTCAGAATTCAGGGGGTTCCAACGCCTCGCGTACGCCGTAGTCGTCGAGCATCTCGTCGAGCAGCTCCACGTGCCAGACCAGCTTGCCGGCGGCCCAGCTCCGCCACAGGACCACCACGCCCCACTGCGACCACCGGCCCAGCTGCGCCCTGGCCGCGGCCTGCCGGTCATCCACCACCTCACCTACTCCCGTCATCGCCATCGTCATCTGCTCAGAGATCGGCCCCGAATTGTAGGCCATGGCCGCTGCCGCCGCTTCGGCGGCGTGGTTGGGTCCGGCCTGCCAGGCGAGCACAGCGTCAATGCCGCTGTAGGGGTGTGTGCGATAGACGGTGCCGGCTCGGGCCTGTGCAACGTTGATCTCCCACATAATCTCGTCGCCATCGAGGGCGCCATCGACCCAGACCCGCTCTGCGTAGTAGACCTGGCAGCCGCTGCCGCCCACTCGATGCGGCGTGACGGCCACCCGCTCGGGTCCGTGGCGCCGGCCGTTGGGCAGTCGCCTCGTCAGCAACTCGACGTCCCATTGGGTACAGCGGTAGCTAGTGCGTGGCGAGGGACCGGCAAAGCGGTCCTTGGCCCGCGCCTGGAGCCCGGCGCCGCGGCCAACAGAGGCCCAGGACCGGGACACGAGGCACAGGTGGTAGAAGTCCTTCGGGTCGTCGACGAGGTCGAAGACCCACTCTTTCAACTCGCACACCAGCCCTTCCAGTGTGAATTCGGCGGCAGAAGGGGGGACGAAGAGGTGGAGTCGCGGCCTTCTTGCGAGATGTCGGGCTTTGGCGCTTTGGTACTACAAACTTTTCGCACTTGTTCGGACTTATAGGAGCCCTATCGGGGCTGTACAATAGTTGAGAAACAGCACCACCTTTTTCATCGCCACACTGCGTGCGGTGCACTTGAAAACATAACCTCCACCTTGATCCAATAGAGCAGAATATTATACGGTAGAGTGTCACGGTCTTACCCGAGAACGCGCTGTACAGAGAATTGAGGCTACGCCAAGGCTCAGGAGAGGCGGTAGCCTCGGCCGGCGAAGGTGCCGCCACGGCCTACAGAGTAGTGCGGTGACGCAGACGAGTGGCCGGTGGTGTAGCCATGGGATGGTGTACGGCTGCCGTCCGTGTAGATGACACCGTCGCGCAGGGATCTGCCTCCACCGCCGCTGCCGCCGGCCGATGGTGGGAGGCCGCCCAAGAAGAAGCTCAGCACAAAGTCGACGAGCTCCAAGATGGGCTGGAAGGTGCCCTGTTGCATGTGTGCGGTGTGCGTGCGGTGTGGTGTGCGTGTTCATCAGATTACGTCCGGTCAAACTGCACCAGATGTGTCAGAGCGTACCTTGACGTAGAGGATGCCGGTGAGAATGCCGCACAGGTGGCCGAAGAAGGAGGAGCCGGGGACGAGCAGGTGGATGAGCACCAGCTCGAACCAGTAGAGGTACTGCGTGGGCACGAGCATCCCCATGAACTGCAGACCGCCCGGTCAACGCGACACAACAAGTGTGAGCACGAAGAGGAGGAAGGAAGCGGACAGCCGCCCGCGGAGAGCAAAGTGGGTGGGTTTGTACGTGAGAGTAGGGGGACGTGGAGTAGTGGGTGCTGACCACCTTGAGCGCGAACAAGACCGCGGAGAAGCCAACAGCGCACGAGTTGTAGGGACCTGTGTGTAGGTGCATTCGCCCAGGTTAGTGCAGTGTCCGGAGGAGAGAAGAAGCAAGAAGGAGAGAGGCACCAGGCATGTCAGCGAAGCGATCCAAGAGGACGCTTCCCACCACCATCAACATGTTGGATACGAGGGCGAACAGGACGACCAAGGTGGCGAATCTCTATGGTTGGCGTACGTTAAGAAAGAAGAAGCTGCGAGGAGAGGTAGTGGGAAGTGAGGTAGGTACCTTGCTGCCCAGTCGCGGCTCCAAGTCGCGGCCCTTCCAGAGGAGGGACATCATGTTGTAGTAGAGATGCATGTCGTCAAGATGAAAGAAGGAGGCAAGCAGCAATCGGCGAAGATCCAAGCGATGCCACACCATGCCGGCTCCTATGCACACGTCATAGATCGACAGTCTCGTGTCGACGTAGTGGAGGAGCACATTGATGCCCCCAACGATGAGCGTCACGGGAGGAATCTTGTCGAACCCAATTTGGGCCACCTGCAGGGCTAGCAAGATCAACCCTGCATTGTTTCCGCCTCTTCGTTGCATCCTTCTCGTTCTCTTGTGTCCAATCTAAGTTGAATTAACGCCATTCATCTGCCCCTGCACATGTGACGTGGCGCCTGTTTGCGTTCGAATTCCTCGAATACTGGCGGGAGATGGCTTTTCGGCCAATTTCAGGATGATTTCAAACCTCTTTTCCAAAGAGAAGAACAGCACGCAAGGAAATTCGCCTTTTTCAAATGCAAAAAAAAACAAATATAAATTCACAAGGAGCGCACGCTAGATGCAACAGGACCCAGCACAACAGGCCACGCCATTTGGCGTCGTGGTGCCCGGCAAGCCGGTCATTACCACCGCACAGGCCATCAGTCCAGGCCGATGGACTGCGCTCGTCCCTGACGCCCAGACCATACGCCAGGTACCTCAATCCAATAATATTAGCGTGTGTGCTGCTCACCTCGACTCTTACCTGCATCGTGCTGTGCCGTCCACGCAGTTGACTGTGTTCCTCACTCAACCCATCCAAGACCCGTCATTCGGGCTGACGGTGTACATCAGCCCGCCGCCCTACCAGGAGTGGCTCTACCTGGGTGCCGTCTCCAACAACCTCCCCTCCAACGTCCTCCAAGTGCGTTGGCCGCCCGCCTTTGTCACACAACCCTTCCAGGCCCAGCTCGGTATGTGCATGCCGCGTCGTGTGCGTCGTATCTCATTGTTGACGAGTGATGATGGGTACAGGAATCATGTTGGAGCCGTTGTCAGAGGTCGTGAAGAAGGTGAGCCCAGTGCCGCCACAGGACGAGGAGTATCGCCTGTTCGCCAAGTTCATCGCCGACGACCTGTTCCGATTCATGGAGAGCTTCAACAAGCAGACCGACACGCGGAACGAACTGCTGCTCATCCCGACCAAGGTGCTCGACATGTGGTACGAGAAGTTCAACAACAAGTTCAAGCACGACCCCTTCTTCTGGACGAGGAAGGACAAGTCCTAGGATTGAGCGAACCACAATAGCCATACCTCACCACGTCATCATCGTCATCAACGAGAAGAAGGACTGTAAGGATAGGGAGGAGGAAAACAAGAGTGATTGACCTGATGATGTCTGTACATGTCGGTTCAAGGCCGCGGTGATCATAGCTATAAGTTGAGTCTCGTCTAGCCTCGGAGTGAGTAGCCGGCGCCCGAGAAGGGCACGAACTTCTTCTCCTCCTGCGGGGCGGGCTTCTTCTCTTCCTCCTTCTTCTTGCCTTGATCCTTGCTGGCCGCCGGGGCGTTGGCCTTGGCGCTGGCGGCGGCCGCGCCGGTGTTCCCCGCTCCGAAGACCAGTCCGCCCGGCTTTCGCGTCGAGTCGGCCGCTGGTTTGGCTGCCGACAGCGATGGAGCAGAAGATGACGATGATGAAGAAGAAGTGGTGGGCCTGACGGCAGGCTTGAGCGCTGACGAAGAAGAGGAGGATGAAGACGAAGAGGAGTACGAGGTGGTGCTGGGAGTCGCCTGGATGGGCCTGCCGTCGAGTCTGAAGCCGGATCCGGGGAAGGAGGGCTTAGGCACCTCGGGCTCAGGCTCCGCTGGTTTAGCTCCAGGTGCCTCCTTCTCCGTGGCCTTTCCCTTGCCCTTGATCGAACTCACGGCCGCTTTCTCCAACTGCTGTCGACGCGCTTGCTCGGCTGTGGGAGGCCCGCCAATTCATTCAATCAATCGATCAATCACCGCCCGTCTGGGGTATTCATAGGCGTACGTACCCTTCTTCAGCTGGTCTTCTGAAGGGGCAAAGTCGACCATCACATCGGCCTCGATGATAGAAATGGCGTGAGAGGCGCTGTCGGGCTTCACCTCGAGCACGTTTATCTCATAGTTCCTGAATGGAGGTGAATGGTCAGCTTAACACGCAGAAGGAGAAAGGCTATGCTACATAGAGCTCGTGATATGTACTTCTTGTTGTAGTTGATGTTGATCACATCGCCTGCAGTGAGGGCGGACCAGTTCCTGAGTGCGTTCTCCAGCCTGGAATAAGGAACAACCACTCGTGAGAATGACTACGCCAAGGGGGTGGTGAGGCCGAGAGTCGAAGTCCGTACACGGCCTTAGGGTTGGTGAGATCCAAGAAGGCCTCGTCGACGGGCTGCAGCTTCGTGTAGGTGCCTTTGGGGAGGGTGGCACTCTTGACGTTGATAAGCTGGCCCTCGGTGAGCAAGAGTTGTTGCATCATCTGCACACACAACAACAAACACAAAATGGATGTAGCACCGTGCATTAGCGTACACCGGCGCTGGCGTCATAATACAAGAAGCAAGGGTTTACCCAGTGAGGAAGGTAGCACAAGCCCTCATCGGCCACGAACTCCAGGACTCCACAATGGGTGACGCGCCCTTGCGAGCCGCTGAGCTCGAACAGCATCGGGTATTCAATATTGAGGCGCGCTGCACAAGATGAGGCCGCGTTAGTGCCCCCTCAGAAAGATGGTGAAGGCTCAATTGCACAACGTACCGAGAACATCGAGTGCCGATGCTGGCAAGATTACTGCACAACGTTTTGAGGGTTAGCCAAAAGAAAGAAGGGCACATAAAGGTGGCGCGTGAGAGTGCGTACTCTTGCCGCCGTTCTCCAGTTTCTCCTTGCCCATCATCGCCACTGAATAGCAGCGGTAGGTTGATTCAAATCGCGCGCCCTGCGGGAAGTTGAGGATCCCCTGCGGCAGCCCCGTCAGATTCCAGAAATTCTGCATCGATGGGGACACAAAGATGTAGAGAGATTAGTATCTATGCCAGACTGATTTCTGCAATCTAATCTGGTGAAAGATAGTGGGAACCATTTGGCTTGCGATGTAGGTTCGGCGTGCTCTTGGTGTGTGAGGTTTTTGATCTTTGGGCGGACTGATCTGTTGTGGTGCAGTGACGTAAGCAAAGGAAAGAAAGAAAAATTCCTCAAGAAACGAAATTCAAGAGAAAATAGAGGAGGAGATGAGAGCGGCCGTGCATGGACGAGGGTGTCTGCCGGCAACTGCTGGCACTACCACGTACGCACGCGCTGCTGGTGTGCCGCACATCTGGCGAAGAGGATTCCTTGGAGCTCCGGCTCGGCAATCTTCTTCCGTCCATTCGATAACGCTGTTCGTTTCCCTCAATCACCTTTCGCATCGTTCCATCGCCACCTCCGCGCTTCTCTTCGCCCGAAAAGGAGCGAAGCCGCTACCGGTTGCAGATGACGGAGAGGAAGAAGAAGACGGAGAAAGCGATGGGTGGCGGAGTGATGATGAGGGTGAAGAAGATGATCACGCGACCCTGGCAAACAGCTTAAAGGATGCCGACGAGAAGCGGAGAAGGCTGTTGAACAGCAAGAGGAGGGATATCAACAAGAAGGGAGTCACGTACCAAGGCGACATCGGGCCGGTGACCGCCGGAGCCGTGCAGCTGAACGCCGCCGACGACGGAGAGGACGAGCTCGTCATGGTCGGCGGTCAAGGCGGTCACCATGACGATGGCGATGGTGAAGCTCTTGAGCTCGATGCTGCCGACGGTGATGAGGATGAGGATGATGATGAAGAAGAAGAGGCCGAGGACGAACAGGACGTCTCTACCGGAGACCAGCCCAAGCCCAAGACCCACGACAGGCGGCGCGTGGTGCCCGAGGGCGATGCTGACATGCGCCTCGACCGGTGGCTCAAGCTGCAGCTTCCGCATCTCCCCAACTCCCTCTTCCAAAAGCTCCTTCGCAAGCGCAAGGCACTCGTTCTCTCCGCCCTGATGCGCGTCGTGTCGCTGGTCGTGTCGTGTGCGTGAACTGACGCTCTACGTTAGATCCGAGTGGCTGGTGCGGCGGAGCAGACGGTGGACGAGGAGGGCGACGCACCAACGAGTAGCAAGCGGGCAGCCAAGCTGGACGGGAAGCGACACCTGCAGGCGGGCGATGTGGTCACCTACCCGGCCTATCTCGACACTCTCAAGCTCGACGCCAAGCCTCGCATCAAGCGGGACATGAAGCCGCTCTCCGGTACGCCCGCGCGTGACACATCCGCGTATACGAGTGGGTCCCGCTTTGTGCAGGCTCTGGCTCACACGTTCTTGTGTGACCCCTTTGATCAGAGGAGGACACGAAGCTGGCGCAGAGCTGGGTCATCTACAAGGACAGCCGCCTGATCGCACTCAACAAACCGCCCGGCCTGCCCGTGCAAGGTGGGTCCGATGTGGGAGACAATCACCTCGGTAGGTTCCTGTCCGCGCTCAAATTCGACAAGGAGGAAGTACCAAGGCTCGTGCATCGCCTGGACAAGGTACCTTATTCACGCGCGCGCGCGCGGTTACAGTCTGCTCAACAAGGTCAACTACACCCAATTACGAACACAGGAATGTAGCGGCGTACTCATCATGGGCCGATCCCGCGCCGACGCTGCCCACTTCACGTCGCTCTTCAAGAACAAGCACGTCACCAAGCAGTACTGGGCCGTCCTCGCGGGCGTGCCAAACCCCAGGTCCGGCCGACTGGCCGTGCCACTCAAGGAACTCGGCCAGGGCATGGGCGTCGCAGCTGATATGAAAGGTGAGCACCTCCCACTCTTCCCTCCCAGTGATTGTTGCCTGTCCTCACACTGGGCGGCACTTGTGATGGTGATGATGATAACGACAATGGTAATGATGATGATCTGCAGACGAAGGCGCTAAGATGGCGATCACCCGCTACGAGACTCGCGCCGATGCGACCAACGAGGTTTCGTTTGTGGAGCTGTGGCCGTGGACGGGTCGGAAACACCAGCTGCGCGTCCACTGCGCGGAGGTGCTCAAGGCGCCCATCCTCGGGGACGACAAGTACGGCTCGCGCGAGGCCTTCGATAGGTTCGAGCTCATGCTCAACAGCGTCGACAATCTTCACCTTCACTGTCGCTCGCTCGAGATTCCGCACCCCATCAAGGAGAACCAGAGGTTAGTCCTTCCCCCACTGTCCTTCCTTCCTTATTGCTCGCCCTTCAGTAGTGTTTACGCGCGTGTGCGTGTCGGTGTGTCTGTGTGTAGGCTCAGGATTGTGGCTGCTCCGCCGACCTTCTTCCGACGCACGATGGACACCTTCGAGTTCAGTGAGCACGACGAGCCACTGCCTCCCGCCCGTGCGACGTCGACAGCGGGGCTCAAGAAGAAGGCTCAGAGGGAGGCCAAGAAGGCCGAGAGGGAAGCCCAGAACAGGAACAAGAAAGCCAGATCGGCCGAAGCGGCAGCAGCCAAAGGCAAGCAAAAGAAAAAAGGAGACCAAGCCAAGGAAACTGCACATTAAATGAACCATTATCCCCTTTCTCTTGCGATATCAAAACTGTCTCTCTCAGTCAACCACACGCTCACCTGGACGAGCAGCTTTGCTGCTGGCCGGTACCACCGACCAGCAGCTTTACTGCAGGAAAGAAAATTACAAAGTCTGCTATGAAGTAGCTAACTAACGTTAACGCCAAGATCGTCGTCATCCACTTCAAAGTGGAAGATGTCGTCGTAGGACGATGTGCTCCGGCCCATGCTCCCCACGTCCGACGGCGTCGAGTCCTGACGAGCCATCCGCGGGCGGGGCCGGCCGGTCTCGCTCGGCCGCAGGCTCAGTTCGCCTTCGAATCCGATCTCCTCCTCGGCCGAGCCCTCCATTGTGACGGGCTCCACGTCGCTCGCTGAGTCGAAGAGATGGCGCGGCGGGTGGTGATGGCCCTGCGGCAGGCTGATGCGCTCCTCGTCGTCGTTGCCCACCAGGAAGTGCGGCTTCTTCGGCTCGCTGATCAAGATCTCGGCCTTCCCATCGACCCTATCCACTTGCTCCTCTTCATCGCCTTCCATGTGTGCGCTACAGGCTTCCGATTCGCTCTCCTCCTCGTCATCATCGTCGTCGTCGGACCAGTCGTCGGCAGGCTGGAGGTGGGCAACCAGCTTGCCCAGCGAYGATTGCTTCTTTAKCTTCACGTGAATCTCGCCTGTAGTAGGTGGTACGCGACGYGGTGAGCGATCRCYAACTTCATKAAATGCGGGTACCACTCTCTGCGYCRGCGCTRCACATACCAGGWAGCGCGTTGGGGAGGGTGGACTTGAGCTGCAGCCACATGTCGACCTCTCGGTCCAGGGGCAGCGGGCCAAGAGGCACCTGTTGTGTGTTAACGCGAACAACAGGCAAACGTTGGTTGATGGTGATGATGATCGACGATAAGAGAAGGAAGTGCAGGCCAGCCTRYRACGTACGTCGATGACGCCCAGCAAGTCGTCTGACGCCGCCGACTCGCTTTTGTCCAGCACCTGCACCGAAATGGAGTCTGTTGCGGCACCATTCACCACGGTCCGTGTTCGGCCCGGTGAGCGCTCAACAATGATAGGGAGGGAGGCGATGATGGGGCAAGGCGCGCATACCGGAGACGCCGACAAAGTACTGCTCGTTCCAGACCGGGTGGGGCGTGTGCCAGCAGACGGACGACTGGCGCAGGCGGGACACCGACGTGACGACGCAGTAGATGTTGGCCGCCAGGGCCTTGGGCCGGGACTTGCCGGGCCGCATATCGCGCGCCTCCAGCACCACCACCTTCGTGTCCTGCCACTTGCCTGCGAGGTCGTTARYCCACACGCGTGTGCGGTRRTGCGGTGGGGTGTGTGCGTGCGGTGTGTGCGCACCAAGCTCKTCCTCTTCGGCKTTCTTGCGCAGTTCGGCATCGGCAGCGTCGAGGCTCGTGCCCTGATCGGCGCCCGGAGGCGGAGGCGTGAGCTGGACCTCCTCCTCGAGRCAGCCGTCGATCAGATCGAGGTCGGTCGCTGACGTGAAGTGCTTCACGAGGAACGGCGGACGGCTGCGGCCGCCGTCGAGGAGGTACTGCGGGTTGACGTTCATCATGAGCGCGTTGAGGGCGCTCGGCGCGGGCTCGGACGTGGCGGTGGGCAGGGYCGAGCCGTCGCYYGGGAGGAGGCCCATCTTCTCGTAGGCCAGACCCACGTGCTGCGCCTCGAACAGCTCGTCCCACCCCTCGCGGGTCTTYAACCGCTTCGTCGCCATCCGCTTCGCTCGCTCCGTCCACTGCACCCGATGTTCAACAACAAAAGAAGGTTTGCTGGTCAGCAGCGGCACACGCTCGCGCGCGACGATAGCAGCAAGGGCTGGGTAAGGGAGGGGCTACGTGGGTCTTGTTGCGATTCTTGTAGAACTTGAGGAAGATGTTGAGGTTGTGCATGGCGTGCGCCGTCAGCTCCAGCTGCAGGTGCCGGACGAGCAAGAGCGCATTCCGCGTCTCCGACAGGAGCCACCTGAACAAACACAGATGGAAAGGAAAGAGAGAGGGTTGAGGGAGGGAGGGGGTCATTGGCATCTGATGCGAGGCGGAAAGGGAGCAGGCAAGGGGGAGTACCTGAGGGAGGTGACCTCCATGTCGCCGGCGTCGGTCTGGTACCACACGAAGAGAACGTCGTCGGGCGCGGCGTTCTTGGCGGTCTCCAGCACCTCGTTCCAGCCCTTGTAGTCGAAAAAGAGCGCCTCGGTCTTGTTGATAACCATGCCGGCCTGGGTGAACTGTTTCTCGAGAAAGATGTCCATCTCCCGGTTCAGCGTGTCCTCGGGCGTGAGCCACAGAACGACGTCGCCTGCGGCCACATAACCACAACAACCACGACAACCAACCACGGCAACCCAATTGCGAATGAGCTGGCCAGCGACTGGTGCCGCCCCTGGTACCCAAAAACTCAGGGAAATGCGCACCCGTCGAGAGATGCTTGTTGGCCATCGCGAGGGAGCACGTGGGGTAGGGCGTCGTCTCGGAGCCGAGCTGCTTCACGTCCTGCTTGGTGCCAAAGGACGACGGCACTGAGAGAAAGAGGAAAGAAGGCCGGTTAGGTGATTGGGTGCGGTGACCGACAGGTCCTTGGTCGGCGAGTACCGTTGACGGTGCGATTGGACTTGCGCTTTTGTTTGCGCTTGGCCGCCAGCAGCAGGTGCTTGACTGTAGATGACAGAGAGCTCAGGTCAGTGGGGAGTGCACCAAGTCGAAGGTAATGGGAGTGGGTGG
>CACVKS010001289.1:0-10952 GCA_902749335.1 Acanthamoeba triangularis
ACCTCACTCACTCTTTCCTCCCTCCCCCCGATGACTCACCACGCTCGGCCTCCGGTACCAGGTACAACACGGGTTGCTTCCTGCCCTACCGCTACAACTCTGTTTGCTAAAGCGTTGTTAGCGATCGCTTGTGTACCCAATACACTTTCATTTTGGTCCGTTTTATATGTGCAACTCTCTCTTAGTTCTCTAAACGCGTGCAATACAGCACATGCTTCACATTTGCACCGAAATGGGCTCATCGCGTGAGCTCACGGTACGGTGGCTGCGAACACCGGTGGCAAACTTAGCTCGGGCGTGTGATGCTGCTACCAATGGCTGATGATCGGTCAATTAAGTGGCCCGATTTTCGGCAGTTGGGCGATTCTGATTGGAGAACTAGTTTAACTCATCTCCTCAGCGGGCAGTTGCAACACAATCAGATAGTGTATCTATGAACTCCGACGTGCAACACGTTAGCCATTGGCTAATATAACCAGCTTGGGTCCTCGGTGCGCTCTCCAACACCCATCCAATCATCTGGTGCCATCGCCCTTCGAGGGCCCATAAAAGCTGACTTCAACTGCCTGGACCTCAAACCATACAACCCACCACTACTACCTCACACTCGCGCCATGGCCAGGTCCATCATCTTGTTCGTGGCCCTGTTCGCCCTTACCTTCCTACTCGCCACCCTTGCCCAGGCCACGCCCTCCAACAACAATGGCGGCCACGGCCACGGCAATGGCAATGGCAACGGTCACGGCAACGGCAACGGCCACGGCAATGGAGGTGGCCATGGGCACCACCCGCGACCTAGCCAAAGCCCCCAGCCCCCGAAGCCGACGGTGTTTATCTTCAACGACGTGAACATCGACGACTTCATGGCCATCAAGTACCTGCTCAAGTACTCTCACCTGGAGGTGGGCGGCCTCATCCCCGGCTGCGCGGGCTTCTGCAACATGGGTCCCGGCATCCAGAACCTGTTCGGCCTCCTGGCCTACATGGACCGCGACGACGTGCCGGTGTGGGCCGGCGAGGCCTACGCCTCGGCCGAGCTTGACTCGGGCAACTACTCCTGCAAGTACCAGAAGACCGTGCCGCTGTTCCCGCGGGGCAAGATTTGGGCCGATACGGCCGTGGGCCTCAACCAGCGCTACCCGCGCCTGACCGACCCTGAGCGCAACTACTACCCTGGCTTCCCGCAGGTCTACGACCGCCTGCCGCAGGCCATCGCCGAGATTGACGGCCCCATCATCTTCCTCTCGCTGGGCACCCTGACCGAGATCGACTACCTCTTCCGCCGCTTCCCCGAGCTCAAGCAGCGCGTCGACCGCATCTACATCATGGGCGGTGCCGTCAACGTGCCCGGCAACCTCTTCTTCCCCCGCGGCAACGTGCCCAACACCTACGCCGAATGCAACATGTACGTGAGCTTCACTCTGTCATGTGTGTGTGCGGTGTGATGTCTGACATTCATATTAACATTAATATGTGTGTTAACAGTTACCTCGACCCTGAGTCGGCGCGCAACGTGTTCATCTCAGGCGTGCCGATCACCCTCATCCCGCTCGACGCGACCGACGACTTCCCGATCGCCGACGACTTCATCGCCGAGCTGGGCCGGAAGGCTCGTCGCACCAAGGAGGCCGGGTGGGTGCACGACCTGCTGGCCACCATCAAGGCCTTCGGCTCGAACATTTCGCTGTGGGACCCGCTCGCCGCCGGCGTCCTGGCCGACCCGTCAATCGTGGTGGACCAGGTGACGGTCAACATGACGGTCGTGATCGACCAGGACACTCAGATCGGCCGTACCGTGATCGACAACGTCGAGGGCAAGCCCGTGGAGGTGGTCCTTAAGGCCAGCCAGGACTTCTACGACATCTTTATCGAGAAGCTGGCCCAACGCGCCCGCTACTAGACCCCATTCAGTGTAAATTTAGAAGCCTGTAACCAATAAAAAATAATGTAACGATACTCCTGTGCGACCGGTCTTCCTCTTCGTAAGACTCACCTTCGTTCAACCCGCCCTCCCGGGCTACCTCCGCTCGGGCCACCAAACAAAAGAATCAAAAGTTTAGTTTAGCCCCACCGAGAATCGAACTCGGGTCACGTGAACCAAAATCACGCATGCTGCCAACTACACCATGGAGCTTTAGGTTGAAATTTCCCACGACCATCATCACAATCAGCTCTCTTGCATGTTACCCAAGATCTAACGATTTCCTTGTGGGTCTGGAAAGGGCACCACAAGACCCATAATTGCGGAGTGAGAAGAGAGCGATAAAGTGGGGAGAAGAGGACCAAGCAAAATTTGCTAAGCACGTACGTTTGGATAAGGCGTTGCCGGCTGCCCCCGCAGAAGGGGCGGGCGGTGTCCATTCCAGCGTTAGAGCGCAGGATATCATTTGTCTGCTCGACCACGCTTTTCGTGCGGGGTTGAAGGATGGCTTCCTACAGTCCACTTCTCACCAATCCAAAGACAAGACTCAAAACACGACGAAAGGGTGTCCACCGCAACCGTATACTCCATCCTGGGCTTCCACATGTTAATCTTGCTTTTGATCAAAATCAATCCTTCTTCAAATTGCAGGGGAATAAGAACCGTTCTTGAGTAAGTACATCACGAGTTGCAGGAGCTTTGACGTCGGCCTTGATCAGGCGTAGGACATGAAGCGTATCTCGCGACTGGCCGCAGAGTGGGTCCAAATGTTGATCATTTCGTACTCCTGGATGCACTCCCGCAGCTGGTCCAGCGTGAATCCGCGAGCCAGCACCTGAGTTACGACCATATGGCGATGGTCAGTTGAACGTGACGACCACGATGGCCGTGTGCGGTGCGGTGGCGCGTGTGCGGAATTAAGAAGCGGGACGGTACCTGAGGAAGGATCTCGTCTTCCTTGACGACGAGCGTCTGGTGCGTCGAGGCCCAGTCGCGCACAAGCGAATAGATTGCTGACACCGGGTCGATCGCGTTGGTACGGCCCTGAGGGTGGTGAAGACCAAGTGGCGTGAGGTGTGAGGTGGCGCCAAAGTTACCACTAGTGCCTAGAAGGTGAGAGCGGTTTTCTGTGTTACCTGGGTGGGTTCGTAGAGCGAGGCCTTGGAGGAGTGCATGAGTCGCATGGCCTCGTCGACGTCAGCCTGCGATATCTCGTCGCTGAACCGAATCCGGGCCAGGGCCTGGCCCAGACGCAAAATGCCCAGAAGCGTACGGGCCGTTGTGTATGTGTAGCCAGCCGAGGCAGTCGACCCCGACATCCCGCCACTGAAACACACACACACGACGAAATGAGTGACGACAAAATTGATGTGGGTGGAGACAAAGGGCGGCTTGGCGTACCTGGAACGCATGTTGACGTAGGCGTCGGTGATGTAGGAGACCAGGTGGTCCGGCACGGCGGGCTCCACCTTACGGGCGAGCGAGATGAAGGCGCGCATGAACTCGGGCGTCTTTACGCCATCGCCACCGGCGCCGGGGTGCTTGCCGTGCCTGTGCACGTGACACACGTGTCGCGCCAACTCCAAGTCGGCGCTCCGCGAGGGTCTATCGAGCACGAGGAACAGCAAATCGAATCGCGAGAGCAAAGCGGCCGGCAAGTTGATGTTCTCCTCTGTTCGTGCAAAAGAAGTTGGTGTGAGCGTTGTTGTATGGAGAGGGAAAGAAATTGGAATGCTGCGGGCCTCACCTGGGGATCGGTGCGGGTTGTAGCGACCGAACGCAGGGTTGGCCGCGGCCAGGATCGATGTGCGGGCGTTCAAGCGCGTGGTGATGCCTGCCTTCGCGATCGACACGGTCTGCTGTTCCATCACCTCGTGAATGGCCGTTCTGTCCGAGTCGTCCATCTTGTCGAACTCGTCGATGCAGCACACGCCCATGTCGGCCAGCACGAGCGCACCGCCCTCGAGCACCAGCTCGCCGGAAATCGGGTCCTTGATCACGGCGGCTGTGAGACCGACGCCCGACGATCCCTTGCCGGACGTGTAAATGGCTCGCGGGGCGACGCGAGAGATGTGTTTGAGCAGCTGCGACTTGGCCACACCGGGGTCGCCCATGAGGCAGATGTTGATGTCGCCTCTGATGCGCATCCCGGCGCCCATGTCCTTGGTCACTCCACCCACCATCAGCAGCAGCAGGGCCTTCTTGACGTCCTATAAAACCAGCGAGCCAGAGGTTACGATCGTGAGCAAGCAAGAACGAGTGAGCGAGCGAGAGGAGTAAATTGGGCGATACGTACGTCGTGACCAAAGATCTCGGGAGCGAGAGACGACGCCAGCGTGGCGTAGGCGCGAGGGCTCTCAGCCAGAGCCATGATCTCCCTGTGGCGACGGCGAGAGAAGAGCAAAAAGTGAGCATAACAAAGGTAGGAGAACGTGAGACCACGTGTAGCCTACCTTTCCATCATCGGGGTGATGGAGTATTCGAGGTAGGACTTCTTGTGTCGATGGATGGCCATGGCGTCCATGAAGGTCTCGGACAGCAGCGCTCCGGGGAGCATGGCCTTGAAGCCTGTGTGTCGCAAGACCGCGGTCCATTACTTTCCGTTTGCCACAAAGGCAGACCATGCAAAGTGTCGTGGCGGTGCGCCTGGCAATACGAACCCGAGGCGGGAGTGGGCAGAAAGATGCCCCAGAGTGTGACAATGTCGCCGGGTCCACACTTTCGTGATGCTTCGCCGCGCGCGTGTACAATGAGACTGGTGGGTACGTGGCCCATGGGCACCTCTTCGGCAATCTACGGCAAAGAGTTAAGCTCTCATCTCCCGCTCCTCCCAACAGGCAAGAACTGACGTACTTCTTGGATCCGCACTTCCTGAAACTTCGTGAACTTGGATGCGCGCATGTGTGGATGCAGTCTGCCCTTGGTCTGCTTCTTCTGGCATTCGGCCGAAGGGCATTGAATGATCGGCATGAACGTCTTGCCGAGCACTTCCTGTTCACATGGCCGCGCAGGCGCGGGTAAGAGAGAGCGCCGAATAAGAAGGAAGAGGGAGGCGCGGCTGTCATAAGGACCTGATAGATTGCGGTCTCGCAGTCCGAGCACGTGTAGGCCGCCACGATCATTAGGGGCTTCACTTCGGTCGTGCGGGTCACCATGCCCCGGATGCGCACCAGGCTGCCGATGTGCCGCGCACCCACCTTGCGCAGTGGGATCACCTTGGTATCCTGTGACCCAAGGATGCGCGCCTCGCTGCACGCAAGTGCCAAGCCAACAACAACAACAACATCGATGAGGATTCGCGAAGACGACAGGCTAAAGCAGTGCAAGCGCTCTGTCGCGACAAAGGCCAAGGTGTACGCACTAGCTTCGTGTGAGGGATTTGGGGAGGGCGGCCGGCTGCACCGCGGCGCCGTCCTGGGGTCCGCTGGAGAGGTTCTCGCGGCCGACGTCAGTGCGCACCATGTTGGTGCCGGGAATGCGGACCCCGCGGAGCTGATGGTCGCGTACGATGGCCTCCACATCCCTCGTGGAGACATCTGGCGAGGAGGCGCATGATCATGAGTAAGAGGAGACAAGGAAGAGGGAGCTCCGGGAGAGTTGAGAGGAGATGCGTGTACCGGAGCCAACTTGCGGCAGCGGCAGAGCGTCGAGCATCTCGTCGACGGCCTCCTGCAGCAGCTTGACGTACCGCAAGCAGTTTCGTTCGACATTGCGAATAAATTGATCCCATTCTGCGGCCTTCTCGGGTTCCACCCATCTATCGGCATACTGCACGCATGTAGAGGCTATCAGAGAAGAATATTATTGTTTATATTTTATAGTGAAATGAACGTACGTGTTTCAAATCGTCGACTTCGATGACGATTTCCTTTGCTCGCCGTCTCCTGATCTCTCGTATACGCTGCGCATATTTGTCTCCTTGCTCTCCGCTAAAGTTGCTCAGGAATTCAGTCCATTTCTGAATCTCTGACGGATAGGACGGCAGGGCGGTGACCCGTGTGTTCACCCGGCCGCGTTGTCCGATCTTCTTCGGCTGCATTTAGCCTCAATGTTAAAATCAAGCCTCCAATGCCCGAATGTTCGTCAATGCGCAGTGTGCTTGTCGCGGCGTGTTCTTGGTGCCTTCCCGCCAAAACAAATGGCGCCAAATAAATCCAGGAAAAAATGTTTTTCTTGCTTTTCCAAGACAGCAACTTGTTTGTTGCTCTGCACCGAAACAACGATCGAACAAAGGCGCACCAGGGACGCAAGATTGTTGACAATTTGCAACAGTATTCTCATTTCTTTTAACCACAAGCTTTAGATTCCATAATGGTATGCCTCCTGAGGACGATCATCGCAGGCTTAAATCATCACTGATCCCTTTATGATGGCATCAGGGAAACGAGGCCGATTCTTCCAACTTGGAGTTTCTAATCTCAGCTGGCCTTCCTCGTGGTGGCGCTGTTGAGTGCCTTAGAGTACCACATCTGCTCCCGTTATTTTTCGTTTTATTTATTCTATTATTTCGCTCATTCTTGTTTGCTCTCATCAGAGGGCGAATGGCGACATTGCACGTGCGATCGAAGAGTGGAGCAAGATTCAAGGTTCGTGGCAGGAGCCAGCGAGCAAGCCACCAACGTCAGCGAACCAACCAGCTGGTGGTGCTGCCAACCCGCACGTGCCCGTCGGTTTGACCCAAGACCTCCTCACAAGCGCCTTGCAGCAGGCCACTGGCACACCACCGTACGCGCATCCTGCTGCAGCGAACCCCACCCATCAAGATTAACATTTTTATTGTGTTTATTTTCACTTCGTGTAGAGGCAAGGCCAGCGATGTGGACGATGACCTGGCCAAAGCGCTGGCGCTCAGCAAGCAAGAGTTCGGCCCTGAGCCCTTGAGTGCGTACTTCCTCTCTCTCTCTCTCTCTCTCTCTAACTTCAAGTTGAATGTCTACTTGCTCACGTTGTACGTGTGCGTGAGGATAGCCAAGGAGGAGCGCGAGATGCAGCTCGCCATGGAGGCCAGCTTGAAGAGCGCCAACCAGATGGAGGTGGATCAGACGGGCTTTGGCCTCTCTGCCGATGAAATGTACGTTGCATGCTCTAGTGAACCTGCCTCCTCAGAGCAACTACATGGGCCAGTTCAGCTCACCCCTTCATCTGCCATCTCCCCTCAGGCAAATCCAGCAGGCTGTCGAACGTTCGCTGCTGGAGAGCGGAGTCGGCTCTGACGCGGTGAGCCTTGTGTCCAACAATCCCAACCACCGCAAGCGTGAGGAAGGGCTGCCCGTCGGCCTCCGCAACGTCGGCAACACCTGCTACTTCAACTCGCTGCTGCAGGTACCTGGCTCACGCGTGCTTCCTTCGAAGCTTGTGGCTGGTTGGGTCCTAACCGCAAGGCGTGCAGACGTACTTTTACATTCCGAGCCTGCGACAAGCCATTCTGTCGTTCCCAGCTGACGAAGCCGCCAAGAAGACCGACAAGGCTGCCACGGTCGATTGTACGCCTACACACTCCATTCTCTAACCGCTCCTGACTTATATCTCTTCTCTTAAACCTCGCAACAAATTGTGTTGGATCAGTCATGAAGGAGCTGCAGCGGATCTTTGCCTACTTCCTGTTCACCAACCAGAAGTGGGTCGACCCTTCGGCGCTTCTTAAGAAGATCCTGGATCGCAACGGCACCCCTGTAAATATCGGCAACCAAGAGGACGTGAGCGGTACTTTTTCTCGCCCAATCACATGTCTATAGACCGCGCCACACGCTCATACTTACCCCGTTGGCTCACGCACAGAGTTCAACGAGCTCTTCCTGGAGAGAATCGCCGAAGGCCTGGACCTCACCTCCAAGCTCACCAACTCCAAGAACAACTCCGAAATGATCAAGAAGTACGTTGGCATGAGCATGGCTCATATCACCGTACAAGGACTGCGTTTCTAATCGCGTCGTCATCATGGCCTCTCGTTGGCTATGACAACCACAACAGCATGTTCCAAGGCCTGGCTGTAGAGTACCTGAACGCGCACGAAGCCGACGGTTCGCCCATTGAGACGACCCAGGACGGCGTCGTCGTGGCACATCTGGTACCTCTCTCCTCCTCAGTGCCGGCGGTTGTTAGAAGCGTTGCAGATTCTAATCCCAGTCATTTTCTATTATCAGATTTTGCCGGTAGTGGAGGAGGAGAAGGATCTTTACGAAGCGCTTGACAGCTACATGGTGGACGCCGTGAACTACACCACCGAAAAGGGCCACGCGACAGTCGCCGAGCAGTCTAGGTGGTTCAAGAAGCTGCCTCCCGTGCTCATGCTCCAGCAAAACGTTCGTTCGCCACTTAGCGTGTGCCCTGTGTGGTGCATTGCGTTGCGGCTGAGACTGATCGGTGATTGTGACCCCGTGTGCAGCGAGTCAAGTTCGACGTGGCGAGCGGCTCGTACAGGAAGCTCAACACGCCGTTGCGCTTCGACCCGGAGGTGTTCATGGACCGATATTTCCTCGAGCAGCGAGAGCAGACCACCCAGGTGAGGAGGGTGGTGACCCAGTGGCGATCCGACCTGAACGTACTGGACAAGAACATCAAAGCCATCACCAACTACAAGGTATTTCTTGCCAGCCTCCTCTCTCCGTCCATAGCCAGCGGGCTGACCGCTCTCTGTGCGATAGGGTCGTTCGCATGGGCTGCCCGAAGCCCTCCAAAGCGCGGCAGACTACCTGAGTGAGAAGGAGGGCGATGAGGGCCTCGCGGCCTCCATTCAGTTGCTCAATACCTTCTACAAGCTCGAAACAGACAAGCTCAAACGTACACAAACCAAAAAGGCTCTGCTGTGTGTCTGAGACTGGGCGAACCTCACACACACACACACACACGGTACACAGAGCTACAGGAGGAGGCGCAGGTGTACCGCACCAAGATTGCGGGAGCCTACGACCAGTTCCCTCGCAAGGCCTCCTACTCGCTCTTTGCCGTGTGGATCCACGCCGGTGTGGCCGGCAGCGGTCACTACTGGGCCTACATCCGTGCCGGCAAGAGGAAGAGGCCTGCCGCCGCTGCCCCTGCTACTACCGCTGCCCCGGGTGAGACTGAGGATTGTACGCCACCACCACCACCACCACAGCTACCTTTTACTACTACATTTACATTCTGTTGGATGATCATCATTTTTTCTATTAATAACATTTGTTGATGGGTTGCTTTTAATTGAGTGAAGACTAACATTTGTTGATGGGTTGCATGAATGCAGCCAAGGCGAAGGATAAGGAGCCCATGCAAGAGGTTACAGCCGACACCGAGCCTGCCGAGGGCGCCGCGGCGACCAAGGAGCTCGAAATGACCGACAAGGAGGAAGAGAAGGAGTGGCTCAAGTTCAACGACATTCTGGTCACCGAGGTACAGTTGTTTGCCGGTCGGTGTCGATCGAATGGCTCCCCTTTCCATTGCTCATTTATTTCTTTATCTGAGCCCAGGCCGACGCTGCAACTGTGTTCGCCGACGCGATCGGTGGGTCTGGCACCGCTACGGGCTATTTCCTGATCTACGTGGAGACGGACACCCTGAAGGCCATCCAGGAGGCCTTCCTACCCGACGCCGAGACCGATGGCCAGTACCTCAGCACCAAGACCATCAAGGTAGAGCTACGAGTTTACTTCCCCTGCCCTGATCGCCTTGGGCCTGTGACTGACGCCCAGGGGCTGCGGTTCGCACGCAGGATGAGATTGAGGCCGACAACGTCAAGTTCCTGGAGACGTTGGAGAAGTTCAACAAGAGCGCGTCGGAGGACAAGGTGACCCAGTTCAAGAACACCTACGAGAACAAGCTGGCCGAAGCCAAGCAGTACACCGAGGACGCCATCTACACCGCCCACGTGAAGGACCTCAGGATCAAGAGGTTCGCCCACCTTCACTATTCACCACCCTCTAGAGATTTGCCGAACTAAACTTGCTTTCTTTTGCTTTCTTTTGCTTTCTTTTGCTTTTTCTCATTTGGGTGCGGTGTCGCAGCTTCTATGCATTCTTGACCGCCATTGGCATGGAGGACATGGCCAGGAACGAGGTCATCAAGGACGTCTATGTCCAGACCTTCGAGAAGGGCCTCGAGAAAGACATGGACTCAAGCTACTACAAGAAGGTGTCCGACCTTATCGGCGAGGACAACACCCAGCTCGCCATCGCCAGCGTCTTTGACAATGCCGTACGGCCATACCATCCACCCCCGTCAACACCACGTGCGCTCGGTAAGAGTAACTGATGTTGTTTCTCGTCGTGGTGGGTTCGGGGCACTGGCAGGCGGACGTGCTGAGGAAAGAGTTCCAGGACTTCAGGAAGACGGCCCAGCTCTACACGGCCGGACTCAACTTCTTCCTCGAGCGCAGGCACGATCAGGCGATGAACGCCTTCAAGCTCGCCCTGGTCGCCGACAACCAGGTGGAGCACATGGAGGTGAAGCGGGCCAACCAGATCATGTGCAGCATCAAGTTCTGCCTTCACGTACACAGCCCCCGCCCACACCATTCATGCGACTCGCCACACTCACATTCGCTCATTCATTATATTTTTTGTGTTTGTTCACAACAGAGAATGACGGAGGAGGCCAAGCAGAAGCTCGTGACGGGTAACTACGTAGACGCGCTGCCCCTGCTGAACCGCTCCACCCTGTACGCCGTTCAGCTCATCGACCGAGCCGACCCGTTCTTCGTCCAGCTCAAGAGCGAGATCACCGGCTGGTACAACAGCCGCGCTTTCCCCATCACCGACGAAGGTAGGCCGCAACCACGCCACTCCACCTCCCACTGTGAAGGTCGATTGACGTCGTGTGTGTCGTGCCATGTCGTGTGTCGGGTGTGTCGCGTGTCAAGGCTACAATCGGCTCAACCAGGCCGTGGGCACGCTGCTGGCGCCGGCCTTTGCGGTGAAGCAGTTGGACCCGACCCCGCTCAGCCTGCCCGACTATGGCCGCGGCGAGACCGAGAAGTGGGAGGGCGTCGCGCGGCGACAGCACGAGCACCTCACCGCGCTCCAGGAGCAGGCGCCCGACCTGTGGCTCACCCACATGC
>CACVKS010001290.1:0-13349 GCA_902749335.1 Acanthamoeba triangularis
CCCGATGCGCAGTGCCGCAAACATGCGCGTTCGTGTGGTGTCGCGTGTGGTGGGTGGTCGCGTGATGGACAGGGCGGCCCGCACTACTTGATGTGCACGGGAGGCGATACCAAGATCAAGGTGTGGGACACCCGCACCGTGGAGAGCGTGGTCACCATCCGCAAGGTGAAGAAGGCCCACTCCATCGGCGACTACGTGTCGACCCTGCAATTCGACCAAAACAAGGTCGGTACCAGGCCCTCTCCACGGCTTTCTACGGCCCAATCGCAAGCTTATGATCGATTGCCCAACTGACTGGAGGCTATGGGGGCGCCAGGTGGTAAGTGGCAACATGCGGGGCATCGTGGCGATCCACGACATGTGCACCGCGAGGCGCATCAACAAATTCAAGGCCCACAGCCGAAGGTAACGTTCTTCTTGCCTGCCTTTGGGGAATTTTCTTGTATACATATATCAAGGATATATACATATGAACTGATTCATATATACATATGAACTGATTCATTGCTGATTGGCTCGTGACAACAGGGTTGCCGACCTGCAGTACGATGACTCGCAGTTGGTCACCGCGTCGTCGTATGATCCCCCTCCCGCGCCAAATTTTCCGCGTGACCTGCTCTGCTCACATCGCCAACACTGACTGCAGAGACAAGAAGCTGAAGATTTGGCTTTTTGATGAACCGCGCGAGGACAAAACCAGACCCGGCAAGTGTATTCTGGCCTAGCACCCACCCAAGGCGGTGGAACAGCTGGCAGTGAGCAAAAAGGTGTTGGACGAAGTGGGATTCGAACCCACGCCTGGAGACCCAGACTACGACCTGAACGTAGCGCCTTAGACCAACTCGGCCATCCGTCCCTTGGTTTCAGTTGGGCTGGATGATCTCTTCCTATGCCGGATCAAATCCGAACACAGATTTTGATGTTTTGTGGTACGTACGTGGAGGAATAACGTGGAGCCAGGTGTTGGCCAGCTTGACCGTCTGCCTCTTGCCCACCCGCTCCAGGCAAAAGGGCGCCCTCACCTCTGTGAGTTTGATCATGGGCCGCCTGGCTATTCCCACCCTGGGCGCGAGGAAGACATTCTCCAGTGCAGTGGCAAGAGTGGTTTGAGGAAGGGTTTGTTTTTATGTGTGGAAGGGAATGGCTACTGGACACGATAGATAAATAGATGATGAGGGCTTACTCATCTGAGCGTGGGATGAGAGGGGGGTGAAGGCGCTTAGAGGTCCTCGTGGTCGTGACCGTGGTGGTCGTCGGCAACGTCATCCTCGTCGTCGTCATCGTCATCATCGTCCTCCTCAGCGTCGTCCTCCTGCTCCTCCTGGGCCTCAGCGTCACGCTTCTTCCTCTGCTCCTCCTCGGCCTTGTTCCTCTCCTCCTCCTGCTTTTCGAAAGCGGCCTTCTCGCCCTTCTGCTGCTCGACGAAGTAGCCGGTGGCGAAGGCCTCGGCCTCGGCGAGGTCGTCGGTGATGAGGATGTGATCGAAGATGGTACCGGTCTTCACCTGCCAGATCTCAAAGCCGACGTACTCGTTCTCGTACACGTAGATCTGGTCATCGGCGACGTAGTCGGGGTTGTCGATGAGCGGGTGCACCCACGGACCCTTGTAGGCGGGGTTCTTGACGCGGGGCGCCTGCCACTCACCCTGGTAGTCAGGGTTGGCGATCATGGGGGCCTCCCACTCACCGTCGAGCTCGTCATCCCAGTCCTCGGGCTTCTTGGCCTCGGGGTCGGCGATCTGCTTGGGGGTGTTGTCCCAATCCTCGGGCTTCTTGGCCTCGGGGTCGTCGATGTACTCCTCATCGACCCAATCGGCGGGCTTGCTCTGGGCGGGGTCGGGGATCTGCTTGGGGGCAAGAAGGTCCCAATCCTCGACGAGCGAGCCAGACTGCTTGACCTCGTTGTCAATGCGGATCTGCAGATTCAAAAAAACAACAGCACGGCGGTTTGATACAGTTGTGAAAATGCGAGGCGTCGATTGAAGGCGCTACAGGGAAGGAGCTAGAGCGAGCAAGAGGGAGGCAAAAGTGTAGCGTGCTGGGCAGTGTACCTCGTAGGTCTGGTTGGGGAAAAGGACGGCAGTGTAGAGGTGGGTGTAGATATCAGTCTCGGGCCTGACCTCACGCTTGATGAGGTGGTTCTCGCCCTTGTAGTTCAGGATGAAGTGCACCCTCTTGGTCGAGCCGCACACGTCAGGGCCGAACATGATGCTGTACGTCACAAAAAAAGCATAAAAAAGTGAATTAAATTTTCATCGAGACAAATCGCAAGTAGAGCGAGATCGGAGGCTAGGCAGCGTCGAGGAGGAAGAGCAGTTCTACGTACTTGTACTTGGTCTCACCCTCGAACTTCTCCTGGTCAAGAGGGCCAGGGCCGACCTTGATGTAGGCACCACCGCAATCCTGGGACTGCTCGTGCTTGACGGAGTACTGGATCACGAGGGGCTTGTCCTTGTTGGTGAACTTGGGGAAGGTGGCCGACAGCTTGTAGAACCTGGCATCCTGCGAGGTCTGGATGCCCTTGTCCTTCTCAGCGTCGTTGAAGTACTTGCCAGCGGTGTGCGCGAACTTGCCAGCGTTGCCCGAGGCATCATCGTGGGTGGAGTACACCCATCGGCTCTCCCACGAGTCTGTCGTACGATACATGGAGAAGAATCGTCAGCACAAAATTCGATCGCGATTTCATCTTCTACACGCCGAATCACGCCCCGGCGGCAATCTATTGACGATGCCGTACCATCAAAGTCCTCCTGGAAGTGAACAGTGGACGAGGCGAAGGCCAGAAGGCCAAAGAGCGCAAAAGCGAGAAGGGCGGCCTTCATCTTGAGCTGCGTGCGAAGTAGACAAGGCGAAAACAAAGGCAAAAGACGCACGAGCACCGCAATTACGCTGCCACAGCGCGCTGGCAGCCGCCCATTGGTCGTGCCGTGGTAGCTCGGCATAGGTCGATTAACTCCGGGACCGAAAAACATTAAAAATCATTTCTGCCTTTGCAGAAATGCGGGAAATGCGGGAGCTCCTTGAGTGAAATTTCAAAAATTTTTAACACGCGAAATTTCTCAGGCTCGACGTGCGGTCTGACGTGAGCGCAGGAGGGGAAGGTACCACAAAAAATACAATATATATTGTCAACAGAGTTGGTTTTTGTGTGCATCTTCCTTGCCCAACATTCAAACAATCTGCAACATGCCCTGTCTTGTCTCACAACGAGTCAGCAGCGCCATGTGTGCGGTCCAGAGTTGCAACGAACCTTCCTCACTCCTCCCTGGTGTCAGGCTGAGAGCCATGTCTGCTTGTGCAGTGTGATGTGGTCGGCGTCGGTCATGTAGATGCTGTTGGTGTACACCTCGTTCACCATCTGGTGGAGCTCCATGGTGGAGCAGCGGCCCTTTTGTTGTGGCGGCTTGGCACCGTAGTGGCGCCTGAGGAGCACCGTTGCGACGACGGCCACAGCCAACGCGACCAGCAGCACGATCGGCAAGGCCACACCAATGGCGATCCCGGCCGTCATTGCCTCGCTGCTGCTGCTGCTGCTGCTGCTGCTGTTCCCGCCGGAACCGGCCTCGGGCGAGCGAGACGTCGTGGAAGAGGACGTGGTCGTGGGCGATGATGACATGTGCGAGGGAGTGGCCGTGGCTGTGGGCGACACTGTCATGCGCGAGGGAGAGGCCGTGGCCGTGGGCGATGCTGTCATGTGCGAGGGAGAGGCCGTGGTTGTGGGCGACGCTGTCAAGTGCGAGGGCGAGACTGTGGCAGTTGGTGACAATGTCATGTGCGAGGGAGAGGCTGTGACCGTGGGCGACGATGTCACGCTTGAGGCCGAGGCCGAGGCCGTGGGCGATGCTGTCGTGCGAGAGGTAGAGGCCGTGGCCGTGGGCGACGCTGTCGTGCGAGAGGTAGAGGCCGTGGGCGTGGGCGATGATGTCACGCTTGAGGCCGAGGCCGTGGGCGATGATGTCATGTGCAATGCCGTGGCCGTGGCTGTGGGCAACGCTGGCATGCGCGAGGGAGAGGCCGTGGCCGTGGGCGATGCCGTCACGCTCGAGGCCATGACGCTCGAAGCTGTGGCCGTGGACGTGGGCGACGCGGTGGCCGAGACCGAGGTGGAGGCCGAGGGTGAGGGCGAGCTGGTGGCTGACGGTGTGGGTGACCTGGTGGGCAAAGGTGAGGGCGAACTGGTGGCTGCTGGCGAGATAGTTGCCGACAGCGAGGGCGAGGGCAAGCTGGTGGCGGACTGCGAAGGAGAGCTGGTGGCTGAGGGCGAGGGCGAGCTGGTGACCGATGGTGAGTGAGTGGATGACTGCGAGGGCGAGCGGGAGGGCGACTGTGAGGGCGAGCTGGTGGCCCACGGCGAGTGAGTTGCTGAGGGCGAGGGCGAGGGCGATGGCGAGGGAGACCGCGAGGGTGAGCTGGTGGTCGAGGGCGAGGGCGATGGTGAAGGCGATAGCGAGGACGAGGGCGACTGCGAGGGCAAGCTGGTGGTCGACGGCGATGGCGAGGGCGAGGGAGACTGCGAGGGCGAGCTGGTGGTCGCCGGCGACGGCGAGGGCGAGGGAGACTGTGATGGCGAGGGAGACTGTGATGGTGAGGGCGACATGGTGGACGACGGTGACGGCGACGGCGAGCTGCTGGCCGACGGCGTGGGACTAGATGCAACGTTCCTCGTGTCGGGCGGCGCGTTGTAGATGTCCACCGTCGACGAATAACCACCAGTAAAACCACCGGCGAAGAGGGCCAGGTCGCCCACGGAGGTGGCCGCCAGGTCAGAACGGGCCTGCGAGAGGGCGGCAACGGTCCACGTGTTGGACGATGACGCGTTGTAGATGTCCACTGTCGACGAAAAGCGACCAGTACCATAACCACCAGCGAAGAGAGCCAGGTCGCCCACGGAGGTGGCCGCCAGGTTATAACGGGCCTGCGAGAGGGCGGCAATGGTCCACGTGTTGGACGACGCGTTGTAGATGTCCACCGTCGACGAATAATCACCAGCAATACCACCGGCGAAGAGGGCCAGGTCGCCCACGGAGGTGGCTGCCAGGAGATAAGAGGCCTGCGAGAGGGCGGCAACGGTCCACGTGTTGGACGACACGTTGTAGATGTCCACCGTCGACGAATAACCACCATTACCATAACCACCGGCGAAGAGGGCCAGGTCGCCCACGGAGGTGGCTGCCAGGAAATAACGGGCCTGCGAGAGGGCGGCAACGGTCCACGTGTTGGACGACGCGTTGTAGATGTCCACCGTCGATGAATAACCATCATTACCATACCCACCGGCGAAGAGGGCCAGGTCGCCCACGGAGGTGGCCGCCAAGTAGAAACGGGCCTGCGAGAGGGCGGCAACGGTCCACGTGTTGGATGACGACGCGTTGTAGATGTCCACCGTCGACGAATAACCACCACTACCAGTAGTACCAAAACCACCGGCGAAGAGGGCCAGGTCGCCCACGGAGGTGGCCGCCAGGGCAAAACGGGCCTGTGAGAGGGCGGCAACGGTCCACGTGTTGGACGACGACGCGTTGTAGATGTCCACCCTCGACGAAGGAACACCATTAACAGAACCACCGGCGAAGAGGGCCAGGTCGCCCACGGAGGTGGCCGCCAGGGCATAACGGGCCTGCGAGAGGGCGGCAATGGTCCACGTGTTGGGCGACGCAGTGGTGGTAGAGGCTGATGGAGACTGCGAGGGCGAGCTGGTGGTCGAGGGCGAGGGTGATGGTGAAGGTGATGGCGAGGACGAGGGCGCGCTGGTGGTCGATGGTGAGGACGAGGGCGAGCTGGTGGTCGAGGGTGAGGGCGATGGAGACGGCAAAAGAGACTGCGAGGGCGAGCTGGTGGTCGAGGGCGAGGGCGAGGCTGAGGGCGAGGGCGAGCTGGTGGTCGATGGTGAGGGAGACGGCGAGGGAGACTGCGAGGGTGAGCTGGTGGTCGAGGGCGAGGGCGATGGTGAAGGTGATGGCGAGGACGAGGGCGCGCTGGTGGTCGAGGGCGAGGGAGACTGCGAGGGCGAGGGCGAGGGAGACTGTGATGGTGAGGGCGACATGGTGGACGACGGTGACGGCGACGGCGAGCTGCTGGCCGACGGCGTGGGACTAGATGCAACGTTCCTCGTGTCGGGCGGCGCGTTGTAGATGTCCACCGTCGACGAATAACCACCACCAAAACCACCGGCGAAGAGGGCCAGGTCGCCCACGGAGGTGGCCGCCAGGGCATAACGGGCCTGTGAGAGGGCGGCAATGGTCCACGTGTTGGACGACGCGTTGTAGATGTCCAGCCTCGACGAAGGAACACCACTAACATAACCACCGGCGAAGAGGGCCAGGTTGCCCACGGAGGTGGCCACTACGTTAACACGGGCCTGCGAGAGGGCGGCAACGGTCCACGTGTTGGACGACGCGTTGTAGATGTCCACCGACGAAGGACCACCAGCGAAGAGGGCCAGGTTGCCCACGGAGGTGGCCGCAAAGTAGAAACGGGCCTGCGAGAGGGCGGCAACGGTCCACGTGTCGGACGACGCGTTGTAGATGTCCACCGTCGACGAATACCTACCACCATTTCTAATACCACCGGCGAAGAGGGCCAGGTCGCCCACGGAGGTGGCTGCCAGGCCATAACGGGCCTGCGAGAGGGCGGCAACGGTCCACGTGTTGGATGACGCGTTGTAGATGTCCACCGTCGACGAAGGAACACCACCATCAGAACCACCGGCGAAGAGGGCCAGGTCGCCCACGGAGGTGGCCGCCAGGGCATAACGGGCCTGCGAGAGGGCGGCAACGGTCCACGTGTCGGACGACGCGTTGTAGATGTCCACCGTCGACGAAGAAACGCTACCATCAGAACCACCGGCGAAGAGGGCCAGGTCGCCCACGGAGGTGGCCACTAAGTAGTACCGGGCCTGCGAGAGGGCGGCAACGCTCCACGTGTTGGACGACGACGCGTTGTAGATGTCCACCGTCGACGAATAAACACCACCAGTAAAACCACCGGCGAAGAGGGCCAGGTCGCCCACGGAGGCGGCCGCCAGGGCATTACGGGCCTGCGAGAGGGCGGCAACGGTCCACGTGTTGGATGACGCAGTGGTGGAAGAGGCTGATGGAGATGGCGTCAAGAAAGCAACGCTTATGAGCAGCAGCAGGCGCCGCCACGACACGCGCATTTATGTGGGCTTTGTTGCCTTCTTTGCTTCCTTCCGTCTTGTTCAACTATTTCAGAAGTGAAAAAAAAAGGACAGGATTACCTTTCCTCGTTTAGTACGCCCGTGCACCACCCTTATAAGGGAGGGCGAGGTCGTTGGTAGGCGACAGAGAACGGAAGACCACGCACCACGCACCCACGCACCCACGCACTACACACTCTCCTCCTCTCTCCTCATTTCTCTCTCTCTCTCTCTTCCTGTGTGTGTGGTGTGTGTGGTGTGTGTGTGTGTAATATTTATACTCAACTCTCATGTAAAATTCTTAGATACACTTTCACCTCAGTCACATCCATGTAGTTCTGTTGATGTTCTTAGGATCTTATTAAATCTCTCCTGGAACCAATCAGCAGCTGATAGAGAGAAGAGAGAAAGATTGGTTTATTTTTAGCCCTGTCCATGTGCTTCTCTGCCCCAGAGAGAAGCCCTGTGATTGGCTAGTGCACTTCAAGTTGCTCATTTTGCCCAGGATTGTGGTGCTGATTACATGTGTTTCTTTGTTTTTTCATTGGTAGATATCAAACCCTGTGTCTGCACCCAGTTGCATGTTTAAGGTGGTCAGGATTGTGGTGTGAAAATAGCCACCTTAACATGGGTGTGCTTTTTGTCTGGCCAAGAGGAGAGTTTTATTGAATTTAACGATTACAACCAATCTTGAGAAGCTGTGCAGATTTCTCACTGAATTTTGATTGAAGCTTAAATGGTTTTGTGACTGTTCATCTGAATGAGGCCCTGCTGCCCTGACACCCAGCACCAGACCACCCACAATGCCCCCTGACACCACCGCCCCAGGAGATGGCCCCTACAACCAACTTTGCACAAGCAGGCCAATGGAGTTTCCAACTCAGCAGTATTCTTTGCCCACATCTAGGCTCAAAAATGAACCTTTTTACTACTACCAACTGTTCATCTGATTTTTTGCTCATTAAACCTATTTTACAGTGGTTGAGAGCATTTTATGGAAGAAAGTCTGTGCTTATTTCATGGTTTATGCCATCACTTCATGATATAAAGACTGATATTCAGGCTCTGCAATGGGTTACTTTGCAATTTCATGGCATTTTTCTGGGGTGAGGACTAAGGTGGCCTGTCTGTGTTGTGGCCATTCTGGAGATTGATGTGATGAGGAACCAGTAAGAAAGAAAACCTGGGACAGGTAGGCAGCTGGTGAGCTCATGAAACATGAGGTAAGACTTGGGTCTCTACTGGGAGCACCAAAGCATCCATGCAAATGAAAGGGGACAGTGGAGTTAAGGAAAAGGAGACACTGTCAACCAGGTGTTCATGAAAAGGGGACAGTGTACCTTTTTGCAAAGTGAACTGTGGACACCATAATCATGAAAACTGGCCATTTTGGTCATTACTGGTGTACATGTTCCTACTTCTTGGGCATTCATGGTTGACTTTGTGTACACCACACCAGCTATTTGTCAAACCAGAATTTTTTTAATTTTCAAAATCAGAAATACCACCAGTGACCCTCTCACACTTCCTCCTTTTTCTTTTTGGCACCTCACTTTTGGCCATCTCATGTACAGGGAACAAATCCAACGCACGTTGGATTGCTTTTTTTGCCGATTTTAATGCACAGCAAAACTTGTGCATCAAAAAAGGTAAACTTACCTTTTTAGAGTTTTTACCCCTTTTTGGAGGGCATCCAACCAGGAGCGCCAAATTTCACCCAAAAAACCTTCTCCAAACAGAGGCTTTCCTTGCTGTTTTCTCTTTCATTTAGAGGCCATTTTGGCGTTTTTCTGAGTTGTGTACAGTTGTAGGGACAACAGACCCCATGTACACTGTCCCCTTTTCATTTCTGGTTTCTAGAACTACTCAGTAGGTACCTGCCTGATTCTGCTATGTCAAATCAGGCTCACTGAAATCAACTGCATTATTGTAATTACAGTATTAATGTTGTGCATGGTACAGAGGAGCAGCTGCGTCAGGCGGCCGCCCGCTGGCCGCCACCGCCAGATCTGGCAGGAGAAGGCAGAGGCGAGTCCGAGGAAGAAGACACAGCCGTGTCGCTCTCGCTGAAGCTTGCGTCCCCGCTCGTCGTCATACTCTCGTCTTCATCGTCGTCATCGTCGGTCGTGATGGAAGTCGAAGTCTCGTAGTTCTCCTGCAGGCTCCTGACTCGGTGCAGGAGCCCCTGCATGTCGTGCAGCACTGACTCCATCTCGGCCACCGTAACGTCCACCACCCGCTCCGGCAGTCCGGCGTACGAGCCCGTCGGCGTCGGCGAGGGCTTCTTGCCGAGCGAGGCCGGGGCCGACATGGGCGAGGGAATGGCGGACATCGACGACGCGGGCGAGGAGCCGCCCACGCTGCGCCGGGTCGTCGTTTTGACGTGGGCGTACGGGGCAAAGGTCGACGCGAAGGAGAAGGCCGAGGGCGGCGGCGACAGCGACGAGGTGGCGGCGAGCAGCTCCCGCACGCGCTCCACGACCGACTTGGCCGAGGGCCGGCGCGCGGGGTCGGCGTGCCAGCAGCTGCGGATGAGCGACACCCAGGCCTCCACCACCTCCTCGTCTGATCATTACCCAAGTGCCGCGCAAAAGCCAAACGCAGAGAGATCAGCCATTACCGCATACAAATGGGAAACAGCACGCGTGCGGCGTGGCGCTGTGTGCGTGCGGTGTGTGCGTGTGCGGCGGTGTGTTGTGCGTACCGCTTTCGTTCGGCTTGGCGAGGGGAAGGGGTAACCGCGCGCTATCTTTTGCCACGCGGAGCACGGCGATGGAGGGCGGGGTGCCCTCCCAGGGGCGGCAGCTGGTGAAGATCTCCCACAACACGACGCCCAGCGAGAAGACGTCCGCGGCCGTCGAGTACTTCTTCTTGGAGAACACCTCCGGCGCCATCCACAGGAAGGAGGGCGGGCGGGCCAGCCCGAAGTTGTTCACGCGAGGGCGCAGCGAGCCGTCGAGCTGCGTGGGTCGTACACAAAGAGGTAAACGTGAGACACGCGACACACACGAAAACGTCGCGTCGGCCAGGGGGGTGAGTACCAGCACGTTGCGCGAGGTGAGGTCGTTGTGGAGGAAGGGCGCCGGGGGTTGGGAGTGGAGGTAGAGCAGCGCTTCGGCCACACCGAGGGCGATCTGCACTCGCTGCAGCGGAGACAGAGACGCGCCCTCCTGCGAGAGCACGTCGTGGAGGCTCCCCTTCTCCATCCACTTGCTCACCTGCGCGGGTGCACGTCGATTGGCCAATCAGATCACGTTTGCAACGAGCGAAGAAGAAGAAGAAGATGAAGAATGAAGAGCGAAGAACGTACGAGACATAGGTTGGGTTCTTCTGTACAGACGGCGACGGGCACCAGGAGGTTGGGGTGCTTGAACGGCCTGTGCCGCACCATACATATAAATATAAAGATTAATATATATATATATATATATATTAAAAAAACAGTGATCGTGGCCACTGAATTAGGGAGGAGTACGAACATTACGGTGGCCGTGTATCTGGCGAACTGCTCGTACTGGTGGGCCTTGGCCGGCATGTTTCGCGCCACAACCGTCTGGCCGTTCCACTGGCACATGTACACCTCCTCGAAGAAGCCTGACGTGCGAGGGCGTCGACGGTCATCATCGACGGTGAGAGCCGTTTCATGATATGTGCGCGACGCGTGCCACATTACCTGATTTGAGAGTTTTCTCCTTCGCCAGCTCCTCAAACTTGATCACGAACGGCTTGAGGGAAGCCTCCACCTGCTTCATGGTCGGCAGGCTCGTCTTCTTAGCCCGTTTCCCATTGGCTGTCTTAGCCCGTTTCCCATTGGCTGCTCACCAGCGGAATCAAGGATGAGCTCGAGACAACAGCAAAATAGAAAGAATAAAAATACAATAGAATAGAATAAGACAAATAATAACGAAAAGAGGAGCCATCGATGTGTTATGGCCTTGTGTATGGTTAGGGCATACATTTCTGGGTTTCTCTGGCCTCCTGTTCCGACGCGCCCTCGCTCTCTGGCTTCTCCTGAGGCGACATCACGACACAATTAAGAATAATAATAAGAATAATAAATAAGAAATAAGAAAATAAAAATAAAAACAAACAAAACCCAAATTAAAAAAGGAGAGATATTGACTCGATCGTCATACCTCGGGGTCTGCTCGTGACGAGAGAGAAAATCCCTGTGAAGATGTCAGCCCCTCGGTCTTGACGTATTGCACAGCCTTGCACACGGCCTGCAGTGGGGCAAGAGAGAGAGAGAGAGAGGTCAGCCGCGGGGCTACCCGTTATAACAAAGCTTGCCGGGCGTCCCTGGGACAGCGCAGGCGTACCTTGATGTGCTCCTGGTCGCTGATGCCCATGGCCACGATATCGATCTCCTCCAGGCTGCTGATGATGAACGGGTCCATATAGCCCTGAGCACCGCAATGGGGACTCGCGATCAGATACCAATGTTGCTTTGCGGCCCTCGTGGTGTGTGTACCTGGGAGAGGAAGAGGCTGGTGTATTGTTCCATCCCCGTCCGCCCCAGAATGCCGGACACGATCTGGTCCGGGGTGTCCGTGTAGCGTTCTGCGCAGAGCACAGAGCATGAAGGCTGTGAGCGACGAGAGCGCAAAGCCCAACGTGTGGCGGATGCGGGCTGAGCGGGAGGAGACGCGTACTGGGCACGACGATCTCCGACTTGATGCTGGTGCCGTTGGGCATCAAAAATTCCACGAATTCGACCAGGGCGTCGAGGCAGTCGTGGGAAGCCTCGACATCATGATGACCCACCCCCTCCAGCTCCAGGCGCTTCCAAAGGTTCTCGAGCTTCCTGACCATCTTCTTCGGGTGCGTCTTGGGCACCAAATTGTCGTTTTGGCCGTGCGCCACCAGCACGTGGCACGATATCCGCTTCAGTTTCTGTCTCACAGAGATCAATCGATCGATCAGCGAGCGTTGCCGTGTGTGCGGTGGCGCGCGTGTTGTGCGTGCGTGCGGGCGTACTCTGAGGCTGTCGAACATGTCTGGGACGCCGACGTGGAACTTGTGCGCGACATCGAGAGCGAGGATGGAGGTGAAGGGACTCTGCAGGACCAGCCCCGCAAAGGAACTGGACGGCACCACACCGCCAGTCAACGCTAAGAGGATGAAAGAGAGAGAAAGAGAAAGAGGGAAAGAGAAAGAGGAGACGCGGGGAGAAGGAGAAAGAAGTGATGTGAGCTGACCGGCCGAAACGGAGAAGCGCTTGCAGACGAACCGCTAAGAAGTGGAAGCGAAAAGGGAATGAGGAGTACCGAGCAGCTCTGGGCTCGACGATTTGTCTGTTTTGCCTCGTGGAATCAAGCGGCTGCCGAAGTGGCCCAGGGCTGGGTTATGTGGTAACGCAAGAGGTGCGCAGTGGTGGCGTTAGTGCGGCTGGTGCTGCGCGTGCCCAGAGTACGCGGCTAGCGATAGTACCGCTTCTGTGATGTGATTTTGCGGAGAAGGCGGACACGAGGTCGATTGCCACCGCGCTTCCGATTGATTTGCCGCATCTGGTGGCCGGGAGTGGCGTTAATCGAAAGGCACGAAGAAGAGGAGGTCACTTCCAGTAGGCCACAACAGGGGTAGCGTACACTATGAGCTTATCGGAAGATATCCCCTTGCTCAAGGTCAGCCACGCTGCGGGTGCGACACAAAGCGAGCCGCGGGTCGGTTTGGAGAGGGCCTTGATGGTGTGGTGGCGGTGATGGAGAAGGGGAGAGTAGCCGTACCATACACAGCCCGCGCGTCGTCATAGCACGCGCTTTCTGAAGGACTGCCCTCGTGCAGGCCGTAGCCGGTGTAGTCGAATGCCACCACGTTCACCTTCAGACAGAAACAAAGAAAGTAGAAGGTGGAAGGTAGAGGCAAACAAAAGCAAGAACAAGAAGTCGGGGTGAGCGAGTGTGGGAATGAGTGGTCACGGTGGCACACAAGCAGGAGAGGAAAGGACGAACGTGGAGGGTGTCGCGTAGGATCTTGAGCCAGGGCAATGTGAGCCCCAGGTCGCTAGCGCTTCCATTACAATAGAGTAGCGTAAAGAAGGCACTGTAGCGCCGCACGTAGACGCATATGTACACGACCCGAATGAGCAAGCGGTGCAATGGAGGAGGCGAGAAGCTTCATGCACTACAAGAATTATTGGGGGGGGGGCAAAGGTGCCATGGGCTGTGCAGGCAAGCAAAGAGAGAGAGAGGAGG